>JAMKCH010015481.1:0-26342 GCA_023653785.1 Ophioderma brevispina
GAATGTTGTGTCTTACCTCAATAAGTTTACAACATAAATTACACTTACCTTGTAATACATCAGCCATAGTGTCCACTACTAATATGCTAGCATACTTGATAAACACTGTACATGTAGTATTAATTACTATATGAAGCAAAACAAAATTAGGGAGTGAATTGAATCAACCTACAAAAGTAGAAAAATCCCCTAGTAATAGAACTTTGAAACTTACCTCAAAAGTGACAAGTGTATTACACTTACCTTGTAATACACCAGCCATGGTGTCCACAGCTGATATGCTAGCATACTTGATTAAACACTGTACATGTAGTGTTAATTAATGCTATTAGGCATTATTAGTGAACCTTGATTTACTGATAATTCACTGTACATACTTCACCAAGGTCATGAAGGTCAGATGATGCATGGCGCTGGTGGTTGACCAGGTCATGGTCTGTGACTAGCTATGTCTATGATATGGACTGGCAAAGACTGTTAAAGGGACACTATGGATATTGCATGTTCTTTGGTCAGGTAATTATATGAAGGTTGTACATCAATTAGAAGTTTAGAACTACATTTTGGTAAAGAGTCAGTCAACATTATGTGTGCCACAGGCCGGGGCCACAGTACAGTATGATTTGCTGAAACCTACAGCTTGGCTACGGACTCTTAATTGTCATGAATACCTTATTGTTCTTTAAAAGATATCTTTGGATTTATATTTACACCAAAAATACTTAGATATGGACTGGAGAGCAAAAGTTGTTTTTTTTGGGGGGGAGATGGAACTGTGTTCTTAGGGGCACAGGGGAACCCTGTTAAAACTCATCGGTCAGGCCCATTGCATTTTGGAAACTTTATTACTATTATTTTATTTGAAAATTAAAAAAAAAACACATTTCATGTATGAGGCAAGTTCTATAAGCAAACTAATTGGATTTTTTTCTGGAGGGGGGTAAACTGAGGGCAAGAAAAATATTTGGGAGTGTAATTAATTGTTTTAAACTGCTGATGAAGCCATTGCTGCAGGGTAATTAGTGTATACATCATATAATAATAATAATAATAATATTTATTTGAGCCAATATGAAAATATAAATATGTTACAACCATATATTATAAAGACAAAGTGACTCAGGAAAGAAATATGGGCTTTAGAAAGCCCAAAGCACTAGTAGTGCATTTCTTTCCTACATGACCATAGATAGGTATTAAAACAAAACCCCTGGGGGGCACTTGTATTCAAAGGTGGATATGATGAATGAACATGTACTTACAAATGCACCCTAAACAAGTATTTCCACCAACTAAAAATCACACCATAAACAAGTATTTTTGTCTGTTTTGCTACCCTAAATGAGTATTTTTGTCTGTTTTGCTACCCTAAAAAAAGTATTTTTGTCTGTTTTGCTACCCTAAACAAGTATTTTTGTCTGTTTTGCTACCCTAAACAAGTATTTTTTTTGTCCGTTTTTTCTACCCTAAACAAGTATTTTTGTCTGTTTTGCTACCCTAAACAAGTATTTTTGTCTGTTTTGCTACCCTACACAAGTATTTTTGTCAGTTTTCGCTACCCTAAACAAGTACATGTAAGCAATGCATTGTATCAGTAATACCTTTATCTTGCTTTGCTTTACGTCCGATTTACAATATTTTTGATGATTTTGATCTCTACTTAATATGAGTATTACATACCCTAAACACGTACATCACAATTTCAGGGTTAAGAAAAACACACCCTTTTTCCATATTTTGCTGTTTTTGACGCCCTAATCAATGTACGCTCGTACACTGCCTGTTGGAAAAAAGGACCCTTTTTACGCATTTCGGTCTGTAACTATCACATTGTCATAAAACACTACCTCTGGCTATGCCAAAATTTGTAATGCCCTTCCAAAGAATATGATAGTCAAAAAAAAAATCAAACAATCTATTGCTTGAGAGAGAGAAATACTTTAGGCAGAAGATTCTCAGTTCTATTAAAGGAAATATGTCATGATTCTGAATATTTGGAAAATTTGGTATGGATGGAAAGCTTAAGTAACGTAGATTACATATAAATCAAAATAAGTTGAAAATTGTCCACATTTGTTGAGTATTTTGCCCTTTAATTTTCCGCCCAATAGCTTACTCGAAAACGATTCCGACAAATCCACATCGCAGGCAAATGGTGACGTCAAAGTGATGACCATCCATAATTTACGTCGTTGTGACCATCATATCGCAGTGTTGCCACTTTCCTATAACTGCGATCGATTTGTTTTTATATCAATAATAATTAAAACACAACGAAATGAAACAAAATGACAATATGACATTCTGTAACTTATTTTCAAATTTTATTATTACTTTCATTAATCCATCAATATTACAGTGTCAGCAATAACAATTCGAGTCAACACGATGTTTTGGTCATCACTTTGACGTCACGAGGAGAGCAAAATTGGGCGCTTTTGATCAATGAAGCCGTGGCGAAAAATCCGCCCGTTTTCTTCGTATGTCAAAAAAGCAAAAATTAAAATGCCTCTATTTTGTTAATTTTATATCAAATTGTATTATTTTTCGGGAATTCGTGATGTATGTACATATATTTTATGAATGTAAGTCAAACTGAGCTTGACAAAAATCTTGACATATTTCCTTTAAAGACACTATCAGTGATTCACACGAAAGAGTCAAAATATTTGAAATTTGCAGGAATAGCTTAAAATTGAAGGATAAGTCTGTAGAATTCTCATATGTTCCTTAACAATTGCCAGAAAAGGAAAAAAAAACGGCATTGTTCAAAGATATGACTCTCCATTCAATTATGTGTTGTAGTAAGTGTCTGTACGGACAATAATGACTAAAATATCCGATTTTGTGCTTATTAGGCTGCTTCTGGCCTTATCATTTGCAGGTTATGTTAGGGTACCCGTGCTTGTAACAGACATGGAATAGTGCCTTTAACTTAAAGGGTCTATTTGATCTTGGAAGGATCAAAATTCCCTAAATTGGGGTAAATTTGATGTAAGGAGGGAAAGTCAGATTTCATACTTGTGGTTTCGCATTTTGACACTGATGTGTCAGAGTTAAATCCTGATGTATGCATGCATGCTTATGAAATGGAATCAAACTACAGAGTGTCCCAAAAATAATTACCCTTAAAGCTCCCAATTTTAGGTCTTTAAATTAATAAACATTTATGAAAATTATTTAAATACATATTTAAAAAGCATTGTTTATTAGCTTTTCAAAACAGCAAACCCCATTGAATTTGTGTCCCAAATGACTGAATTGAATGAAATTTACTTGTAACACAGCCAGACTTGGTTTTGCAAACATTAACATGTGTTCTGTGTTATGTTAAAGTTTCTATTGCTTCTTTGAAGCTTGCATGTTAAACACTTTTAATGGACATGTTTTTAATGGACACTCTGTACCTCTGCAAGCCCTTGAAATTGGTGTAACGGGGCATGACAAATGAACACAAATAACCTGATAATTGGGGTGTTTCCATTAGCTGTGACCCATCTAGCACACTTTTTTCTGACACACTTACGAATTCGGAAACCCTTCACAGAATAAAGCAATTTATTAAATAAATTATTCTATTAAGGTTTGCAAATTCAAAGTCCTGGTCATAAGTGTCAGAAAAAAGTGTGTCAGACAGATGGGTCACCTTTTGGAAACACCCTGATAATTAGCATAGGAATGGTAGGCTACTTACTATTAGAGAGAACCTGACTCAATTTCTGGCTCATATCATGCTAAATCAGCATTGCTGATAGATCCAAAGAACCTGATGCAACAAAACAACCAAGATGACGAGTCTATCAGGTCTATGAGTTATGCTTGCTAATGTTCATAGCATGTGTTCAATAAGATATGTCTCTCTTTTTTAGTTCAAAACATATCTGTGCAGTGTATGCTAAAAAAAAAAAAAAAAAAAAAAAAAAAAGACCTCCCCCCCCCCCCATTCGCCTACCAAAAGTGTATTTTTATATTATCTGAACTGTTGGCCTAAGTATATTACGTGTGTGCCTAATCTTACATGCATATTCAATCTGCTCTAGAAGAAATTTGCTATTTTTTAACCTGTGCACTAGCAGCGCCAAGGTTATAGTTATGACGCACGAGTCCCAATTTTGTGTGTGTTTTGTATATCAGGGGCTACATTTCTTATTGTATGGTGACAAAATTTTGGAAGTGGGTTGGGGAGAGCCTGAGTCAGGGATGTACAGAGTGATCTCCCAAAATCGGGGGGTAATTTGGCTGTTTGGAGCCGTTTTTTGCACTCAAAATCCAGAAAGTTTTAGCACTTTAAGGCATTTGATCTTACTAACAGGTCCATGGTCACACTCACTCTTCCTCTGGAAGATGGAATATTTGAACAAACTATTTTTAAACATATCTATATTTTAAATTTCAAGTAGGCCTTCTTCTTAATAACCATAATGTTAACTTAAAATATTTATTACTGTAAAAGTGATAATTTTCGCGAGTGTAATTTTTCGCGTTTCAGCAATTTTTAACATTTTTGCTTGTTTTTAAATTCGCTCTTTTCAGCTATCCTACATAGACCTACACACAAAATAAACATTTTCGCGAGTTTTTAATTTTGCGCTAGCTCAGGAGTGCGCGAAAAGCGCGAAAATTAATGTAGCGCGAACATTTCCACTTTTACAGTAATTTAATCATGTCTCACTATTAGAACTCAAGCTTTAGCCATTTACCACAATCAATTTCCCCACATTCTCTGTGAAAATCAAAGGGCTGCAAAAATTGTTTTTCTGGTTTGGAAGAGGACCATACCAAGGACAAAATGAATTGATCTTGATAATTCAAATTTATCAGTTACATTATTGCTCTACAAAACGGCCAGCCAAGACAGCCTGGTTCCAATACATTGTAGCTGGCAATCACTTGGGAGTAAATTTCATGTTTATCTAGCTAAATGATAGTTATGTTATAACTTCAATTAGCACTCTCCAATTCACAGTTGGGGTTGTCCTTGATTGGTCATGGCTATATAGGGGTATAGTAAACCTGGGACAAATATCTTCATCCCAGAGTAAACTTTCAGTATTCACTTGACCCTGGGACTTGACCATATGGTTTCAACTTTTAGACTTTCAACTAGCAGTTTATATATTTCAAGTCATTTTCATCTTTTTAGGACTCTTAGTTGTGGGAGTTATTAGCTGAACAATACTTTTGTCAGAAAAAAGTATGTAGGGCCTACCTTTCCTCAACAAACATTTGTTATACATGTAGAAACATAATTTGTTTTTGAAACATTATATAAATATAACAAATAGTGAATACGCTGTATATATTTGTCACAAAAAACTATGATCAGGCCCTTAGACTATTTAAATTATGTATCTTATTTGATGTGGCAAATATTGTAAAAAGACAAGTGACTATATAGCCTATTAATAGAGAGTCAATTGTCTTTCTACACTATATTTTATTGTCATATCAAATAAGAAACATAATTTCTACTACCTATTTGATTTTTCACTTGATCTTGGAGAAGTTGTAATGAAACTGTGTGAATGTTTTTTGTACCCAACTTTGTATGTCCTGGCATAAGAGTAGAGACCAATGTTTACCATTTTACAAAGTCAAATTCTCTTTTGTATTCCATTTTACAAAAAACAATTTTCACCTGATTTTCTGTTTACATGAAAAATCAATGAAAATGACCATATTACAGTCTAACCTACCTGTGGAGATATCAGTCACTGAGTCATGGAGTGTTCACAAAAGTTGGCCTTCTATGCCCGACTCGTCGTTGTTCACTAAACATCTCGAGATTTACAACAAACAATTTGAACAACAACACAGCATTGAAAGCTAAGACTTATGCCTTTGAAGTGATCTCTTTTGCCATATGAGGCAAGCAGCTAAATATGTGTAAAGTTGAGAGCCAACTGTGCTTGATTTGGGTTTGAAGGTGATTTTAATATCATGTCACAACTATATTTTGTAATTGCCACAAAGAGGGCACTTTTTTGAGAAGGCTTGTAGATAAAGCTTGTATCATAAGCAAGGGTTTACATGACAGCGTTGATCTCTCGTTGATATCTGATATTAAAAAAATTCCCTATGGTGGAAAAATTACCATTATGGCCAGGACCCAAACTTCCAAGCCCCCTTGAGATCTAATGGATGCGTCCCATAGCAGAAAGCAGGCCTTACGCTTATGGAAATGGAGATGATGCTGCCTATGAGCCTTAAAGAATGGGAAGGACTTTTTACCTTCAGCTTTTCTTGTTGGTGCTCAAAGTGGTGATCGTCTTTTATGATACCATCTTGCGCATCACCAAGAACATCATTGTATTCAATAAGGAAATAGTAATTTAGCAATGCAAAAAAAAACTCCAACACATAATTTTCATCAAAATCTTATTTTGTCCTCTTAATTGGGTGTTTATTTTTGTTCTTTCTTACAGATGATATCATGAATGATGTGGTGTCTGGTTTGTTACAGGATCAAATCATTGGGGTTTCAATACAGTCAACCATGGAAGAACCCACAATACACATCTCTCAATAGTTGAATGTAATCAGATACCATTTGTTAAAAAGTTAGAAAAAGGAGGACTGATACAGGAACGGGTGCCCATCTCTCTTTTGAAGAGCAATTGGGCAGACTCTACCATATAAGTTGCTGTAAGGATCGCTACAACTCAGCTGTCGAAAGTTGTTACGGACCTTCTCAACATTGAATAAAACCAGTACCCATTTTTTATACACCTGGGTAAAGCGGAGTAATGAGGTAAAGAGCCTTACTCAAGGGTGTGAAACACATGGCAACAGCAGGGCTCGAACTCACTAAACTTTGGCGTGTGGGTTGGGCTGCTGGATCACACATGGGACTTACATGTATTGAGGCAAATGCTGTGTTATCATGGTGCCCCATTGCACTGTGTTGTAATTGGTCCGTTTATGGACAGAAAAAAAAAAATTTTTCCAGAAGTAGATTAAATTGCACATAAGATTAGGCACAACGATCAGAAGATATCAAAATCTCAACTTTTTTTCGTTAGTTGGGGGAGGCAGGGAAAATTGAGGCGTGGATCAAAAAAGCCCCTTCAAATAGTCCAAATTTACCAATACTGGCTATGGGGGGGGGGGGGGGGAAGGGGGGAATAAAAACCTGTAAGGATGTTTTTGCTTCCCTTTAAAACATAACTTTACCAAAGTATCATGATTTTATTATCCAATTTGCAATTTTGGGGAACATCAACTTTCTGAATAAAAAAACAGAGTCTGAAAACTGGAATATGCAAGGGATCTGCGCTTTGCTCGGAGGGAGACACCCTTCCTGTGCCCACTCTCACAAATCGGGCACCATGTCCAAATTGCGGCCACCCTACTACATCATCTATTCGGTCCAGAAACATACACCAATATTTTACCAAAATTACCTCTGTGAAAGCATGTAGCTAGGCTATCTATAACATAAATATTTTTCCATCAGCAAATTTGTTATCTATTTGTTTGTATTTTTTTTTTAAATTAGCTAAAATGTATGTACCAATCGGGATATGAACCCTCCATGAACCACTTTGATGCTACATTCAAAAATAACCTACCTATCAATTAAGATTTGACTTTTTAATACCATGTATATTGACCCAAAGTATTATACATTATTGTGAGCCACGCTGGAATTTCAACTTGTTTTATCAACTCTGCAAAATGTGATCTAGGAAAGTTGCTGTTGCAAGTTTCTGAATTTTTGGGAGGGCGATTGAGGACGACCCCACCCTGTATATTTCAGTTGTTTTTTTTTTATAGTTCATTTAATATTATAGACTATGTACCCAAAAATTTAAAAAAAAATTACCTAACCTGTCCGAGAGTCATTGAAAAACAACAAGTTGCTCTATCGATTCTAATTGCACTTCAAAACAGATCGAATGTGTGTTAGTGGGATATAACCCACTAACCACAGAGGAAGGTGTATTGAAAACCCAACTTGTACACATCTCTCCATTAGGAGTGGGACACCAATACCCAATTGTGTACATGCTCAGTCTTCCTAAATACAATAAACAGAGTCCCCAACTACCTAGAATCACAGACATGATACCACATAATTGAAATGCATCCTTAGAACAGTTTTTGAATGCTCAATATCATGAAAATCAGAGAAATTGGAAATTGTGCACACAGTTTCAGAAGTTCCTGTGTTATTTTTGAACTGAGAACAAAGGAAGATGTCAAGGAGCATTTTCTCACCCCAATCAATATTGGGATAACTATTGAATGAGAGGTCAATTATGTTGTTTATGTTTCGGCGTGCAAGAGTGCACACACAGTTATACTTATTGCATTAAGCCATGGCATGACACAGCAAAGCTGTGTTTGTAAACAGAAAAAAACATGCGGAAACACAATTCAGTTAGTGTCTTTGTGAGTCGGTGGATAGACAGACTCACATTCAATGGGAGTATTGCAAGTCTTCGGACGTCAAGTACTATTTATTTTACCTGCAATGATTCTTATTGCATCTCGGCCGCTTTGCCGGCAGAACACCCATTGATTCCTATTGCCTTCTGGCCTCTTTCCTAGCAGAAGACATTGAAAAACCAATTGCTTCTGATTGACTTTGAGACGTCCACGCACATAAACATGAATTTACCGTCGCCATGTTGTATCCCACCATGCACCGCCTACCCGATGTCCCCTGATGTGGACTTACGTTGGGCCCTCAAATTTAGCAGATGTGTCAAGGTCAAATTTGCAAACCCGGAAGTAGAGCGTACATTCCGGTCATTGCATTTGATTGACTTTCGGCCGGTTTCCTGGCAGAAGACGTTGAAAATCAATTGCTTCTGATTCGGCCGCTTTCCCGGCAGAACACCCAATGATTTCTATTGCCTTTCGGCTGTTAACGATTTTCCGAAAGTTATTCCTCTGCAGGGAAAACGTCAGAGTCATTGAAAAGCAACAAAGATCACCTTAGTAGCCAAGTGCCAATGGTTGTAATGCACATGCTTCATACATGCAGTCGGCCATTTTGCACCGCACACCAATTTAAAATATCCCTACCTGCGACACAATGCAATTTTTGTCATGTTTTATATTGATTATATTTTGATACTGCCTTTAAAATGGGATGAATTCAGTATTCTGCCACCACATCCATCAACATGCAGTTTATTCCGTTGATGCTGCCGACTTCATAGGGTGGGTGGCACAATACAAAATTCTTTCCAAATGAAATAATAAAAACTCCCTAAAAAATACAGGATTACCCGTTGGGCCACCCACCGAGTACTGGGAACGAGATCCATTCCGGCAGCAGGCCTAAATTAAGCTCAGAACTATGTGCGTACAGGCATAGACTCAGTTCCAGTCCCTATATATTTTAATAATATATGGAATGGGAAAAGGTAGCCACCTCGTCAAATTTAGCCGTTGGGGGTGTATGCTCCCTTGAGACCGACACTTCCGGTATGCGCAAATAGTGTCCATTTTGGATTTGTGACCATTGTCTTCCGTGAATGTGACTTTTTCATATTTTAACAAACACAAATACTTACTATCATCCCATGCGAAGTATCTTTGAAGTTTCTTGATTCCCCGCAGGCTTGTTGATGGTGCCAACTCGGCCGTATTTTTAAGATAAACGATCTTATGTCTCGTGAAGTTGAAGAGTTGGATCGACGAATTCAATACACAGCTTCCAACACCCCCACGACCCTCCCAGATTTGTATCACCGCACTGGGTTCTTATCGTTTTTAGCCTCCTTTAAGCCACCGTGAATGTCCAAGGTGAAAGACATACACCCCAGCAAAATCCCCCGCCCGCATGACTTGATTACGAGTCCGAAAATGACCTCGTTGCCAGTGTCTTATATCATAGACCGTTACTAGTTCTGCTGAGGCATAACTTTTTGTGTCTTTTCATTCATCTTTTAACCTTTGGACATTATCGTATACAGCTAAGTAAATATATATAAAAATAGATATAAAAATATATTATATATATATGTGGTGTGGTGTGTGTGTGTGTATATGTATATGAGGTCGAGAGAAGAAAGAAAACGTCATTTGTAAGTGGGGGAAATGGTTGATGGAATAGAAATATTTAGAGGGAAATTCCGGGGAAATTGGTCCACTGAAAGAAGAGAGAAAAGGGAGGGGGGAATAAAAACAAATATAGGCCTAGAGTGCAGGGGAGAGAGAGGAATGAGGAAGACAGACGATGGAAAAATAAAGGAATAGTAGTAAACTCAACAAACCGGGCAAAATCGAAGTAAAAATAAAAAAGGCCGGAAGAACTCCATGCCTGTGTTTCAAACTGATCGTAAGCATGTCGGACAGAATTGATACGAGAACCTAGTCTGTATTTTTGACCTAGGCCAAATTTCTCATATATTGGCTACTGTACCCTCCTCCTAAATATCATCTGAAATTCTAGAATAGTCCTGTGAGATTCCTTTATCGCTGAAAACCTTTCATGCCGGACGAATCGAAGCAATAGGTTCTCTACGAAATGTTAAGTTTATTGTTATTCTATCGAAATTAAAAAAAGGGAACATGATTCTTTTATAAGACCCACTGGATCTGAAACACAAATCACTGACCCAAAGAATACCAAATGTTTAATTTAAAACCATCGCTCTTCTGAGCGCCCTCTTCCAATGGGAGCTGTCGGACGGAATCGAGCACGTTTGGACGGAATGGAATGTTGACCTTTTAATCGACTCGGCTCTTGTGTATTTATTTTGGTACTGTCTATAACTCCATATATTAGCGATTAGTATTGGGATATATCAGAACTGTTAAGTGCTTTTTTGTTCATTTGAATGGCATCAAAAACATGTCAATTCCGTCCGACATGCCTGTTTCCCGTCCGACATGATTTGTAGAGAGAAAACAGAAAATTGCACCATCAGTATCGGTTTTGAAAATTTCATTGCTTTGGCATGCTACACATTGTTGGCTTCAAATTAAACCATTTAAATATTGCACAACATTTGGTATGTGTTATGCATGAAATCTTAAAAATTTCCGCCGACAGGCTCTGTCCAACATGCTTCCTTTTAAAAAAATGTGTCACTATTTTCTAAAAAACCTTGTTCCTATTTCTCATTAGTCCAAAAGTATTTATAAAATAATTTCATTTGGCCAGTCAAGAGACCAAGAAATAGATCAAGCCTGCAAATTCCAACAGCTTTTGCCCACAAAATTGGCAAAAATGTTGAAAAGTTGTTTTTTCAGCTGATTCCGGGTGAATTCTTATGTAGGAAATTGACGATTTGCACTTTTCTGGGTCCTCTTCATTGTTCTTAATGATCCATTTAATGCAAACCTTGAAATGGCCCCAAGAAAACTTTAGAGCACTTGTTTGTTTAAACCAATGTCGGACGGTTAACATAACATGTCGGACGGAAAAAAAAATCTTGCCCCCTTTTTACTCTAATATAAAATAAAGCTAGACTTTAAAACAATCACTCCAGCTAATACCTCATTACTTCTGGATCCTTGACGACATTTTATTGACATTTTATTTGTAATTTAATTGTAGAAAAACTTTAAGATTTTTGACCATGTCGGACGGAATTTTTTTTGTTTTAATTTTCCTATTTCTCTGAATTTAAAACTTGAAACATTTAGAATAAAACATGCTATATCAGTCAATGTAAAGTGTCAACTTTATATCAAAAGGTATGTTAATTAAAGTAATCTTTGATTGTTCTTTCATGTGCTAATATTATTGGTTGGTGAAATTCCATCCGACATGGTCAGACATTTTGAGTACCTGTAAAATTAAAGCATTAAAATAGGTGTAACGGACAGTTTTTTATTTTTTTTCTTTTTATTTTGTGACAGACAACATTCAATCATTCAAATAATGACCTAAACACATTCTACAAAGAAATAATTAAAATTCCCTACTTTGGTGACACATTTTGAAACACAGCCTCCAACGAGCGACATCTTGGGAAACGTAATTTGTAAGGGTCTTTGGGTTACTGATAGCGTAACTTCTGGGAGGGGTAACGTTTGAGGGATCTAAGAGTGGGAAGAATGGTCATAGAGAAGATTAGATGACAGCCGTTTAAAGAATGTTTCAACTATTCTGAACTAGCGGGAGGCCTGCGCTTCGCGGCGCGTGCCCCCGCTAGCTGAGTGAACCAGAAGCGATCATTGAAACTGAAGTGATCACTGGAACAGAAGCAATCACTGAAGGATCAAGTTCCCGTCTGTCCCGTATTTCACATTACTAATACAGCTGCAGTAAATTTTACACCCTCAGTGGGTAATTGACCCCGGGCCCGGGGTCCTAGGGGTCCGGGTGTCCTAGAGGCCCGTAAAAAATAAAAGTTCAGCCCTTGCGTTTGTAACAAAAGTCAGACGGAGAGAAAGTGAGAGAGAGGAAGAGTGCTTGAGTGAGTGAGTGATTGAGTGAGTGAGTGAGTAGTTAGTATGAGTGCAGAGCTAAGGAAGAGGGGGGGGAGAAAGAGAGCACTTGGCAGATACAGGGGGCCCCCCCCCCCCTTTCAAACAAATTGTTTTTTTTTTTTTCCCCCTCCTCGTCAATGACAACCTACTTACGTTGAGAAAAAGCTCGTAACCCACGAAATTTTCCATTTTTTACGCGCTAAACGCGCGGTTAATAAATTTGAGGTGCTGGCTGGCCTCTCTTGGTTTGAGAATTTTAACCCACACAATTAAGATTTTGTTTTTAAAACGGTTTCGTCATGAATTATGAAGTGGACTACTTACAATTTAAAATCGTTTTCTATCAAATATACAAAAAAATAGTTTTTGGAAAGTGAACCTTGCAAGGTTTCTGCACTTCGTGCCTGCACCCAACCCCCGGTCCGCTTCATATATGAACTCTCCATGAACACTTCATATATACTCCCCGCCTAAAAAAAATCCGAACGATAGAAATTACTGTATGAAAAAGGTTGTAGTGAATTATAATAATAAATGCCAGTAGCGTTGTTCGCGTACTGTGTTTGCTTATTGACCGTGTCCATAATGCATTGATACGAAGCATGATGTGGAATTTTTGAGAGATTTATCCAGCTGGCTTGGCGCGTTCATTTGAAACAAAGTTTGACACGTTGATGGCCATTTCAATCCCCATCGTTCGATTTTTAGGGCTGGGAGTATAATTATTATGTGGAAACAAAACTAAAACTCAGCTATATTTTACTTTTAAAAAACCGTTTATCATACCGGTGGAGGGGTCTAAAAAATCATTAAAAAGTGAAACAATTAACAAATTTATATTTGTTTTTTTTGTTCTATCAATTGTTCATATGTAGAAAATGTGAATTGGAAAGTGAACACTGCAATGCAAGGTTCCGCGCTTTGCGGAGAGGGGGGCAACCTCCACTCCCGCACCCACCCCCTGGGCTGGTCTCCATAAACATCACATATGATATTTCAAGCAAAAACAACCTTTGCAATCAATATAAGGCCTACCACATGAGCCCCCACCCCGCGCCGCGCATGCCCACTTCGCAGTCACTGTTAACTTCAAACCCCCCTCACCCCTCTGGTTTTGGGATCTGGAAAACGAGTTGGTAAAGGGGGCCCGTAACTCCAAGGTTTCCCCGGCCCCAATTTTTTGTCCCCCCCCCCTCTCGGCGGCCATTACAACTACACACCCAACCTTAAATCTCAGGTTTTTTGTTTTGATTTTTCTTTTAATTTAACACACCCTACCGTGGCTCCGAAAGAATGATTCCACCCTTGCACTGATTTTCATTAGCGCCAAATGATGTAATGGCAAAATCAGAAGTGTACTGGCGAAGGCGTTTACAAATATCGTTATAGTAAATGAAGTGAGAATATGTGTAATGGCTCCGTGGATTTGGTAAAGCGGCCAAGCTGACTTTGTCATCTGCCCAACACAATCCCCGTTCCGTTTCCCCTTTGAATATCTTTTAGTGCACCACAGTTTCCGCTTGTAATGAAAAGTCAGGATACCAATATCTATAAGATTCTTAAGTTCCTTGGATTGTAATGTTTGCGAGGGGCTGCTGGTTGGACATCATGAAGAGACGATCCAGCTGATGAATCCTGTTATCTATAAAATTAAGCACAAAATATATATATTGCCTCCGTCACCTTTGGTTCTAAAATATTTTTGCGGCCAAAAAACTTTTTGCTTTTCTTGATGCCTTAAACTCGAGGCTAGGAACACTCAAAAGCATGTTTAGAATCCTTCAGGGAACACTGAAGGTAGGCCGAGGTTATGTTAATAAAGAACATTGAAAAATGATTTTTTTTACGAACCCTTGAAGTGGGTAGAATAGAAAGTGTTTTTTCACGAAAATATCTTATAAAGCTTTCACGTGCATTAGAATAGTAAACTTCAAAATAAATACAGGTAGCCTAAGTAAAAGAGCCCTGCAGATACTTACATTTGGGCAGCTTCATCATTTCTAATCTTCTGTATTTTCTCAGACACTTTGCTTCATTTTTTTGCCATTTTCCTGTTGGTTTGTAACATATTTGTCGCTTACTTTTTGCCATGCAACTGGGAGTTGATTATACAACAATTGATTCTAAACCTAAGCTCCGCATCTTCTGTTTTGCCAATTTGCTAAGCGCGGCGTCGGTACGCTTGCTAGAGCGACACAGTGCAGTGACATGGTATTGTATCCCATAATGCATTGCGCGTTATAACATACGCACAGCTTGTGTGCTGCAGCGGTATGGTGTTTAACTATCCCATAATGCATCAGCGATGCACTTCAGCAGCTAACAACCGACTCGTTTTGTCCTGTTTATTAACCATAGTAACTGAAAGTTTTGAAAAAATGATGTCCCGATTTGCCATGGCATGGTATAAAAACCCAACCAATGAACAAAAAATCAGAACTCGAGTAGAGACCATCTTCTCGGAGAACACTCTCGGGACAAGGTTGAGTAATCTTTTTTCTTTTATTATATAGATATTAGGCACAGAGAGAGAGAGATAAATTCGCAATAAACCCAAACTATCTCCTAAGATAGCAAAGAAGTATCTTTATTTCACATATTTCACACCTATGTTAAGTCAACAATATTTATGAATATTATACAATGAATAACTTATAAAATGGCTGCACAATATATTGTAGCCCGTCAGGCTTCATATAGAAAGGGAGTGTCCGTGGTCAATATTTACAATCTGATGCGAATTTACTGATACTACATCAGAAATCACCGCACGCGCCCACCGGCAACGGCGGCGGCATGTGGGTAAGTCCTTTAGTTTTTAATTTGAGCTCTGTCACATCGCAAATATTTCATCTAATGGCCCGCTCTGGTTAAATACTTAAGACTCCAGTTGATGGTGTACCTATTTGTAAACCAAATCTATTGTTTTTAAACACATTAAGTATTTAACTGAGTAAATGTTGTTATGTTAGAGAGCAATCACACACTGGAGCGTCTGGATCAAGGGACCGCTTAATGGACCACCCACCCAAGTTAGCGCCGACCTTCGACGCGATGTGATCGTAGCTGCTTGGGTTTGGAAAGAATTTCCGATTCGGTAGTTGAAAATAAGGCATAGATATATATTAGGTAGATATTAATATTGTTTTTAATAAAGAATTAGGATTTTTTCATTTCACTATTTCATCATTTAGTTTAAGAGTAGCACATACTTAGTTGGTCGAATGTAAACGCAGCATTCCAGCCTGCGAACATGACAATCAAATTTTGGGCATGCAAAGTCCCATGTCGGCGGCACTTAACCGTTTCAATACTGCAATCCCACAGGTATTTAGTAGACTCTCAGCCATTCATCTGTCCCACTATATTTTTATTTTAGAATCCATTGCCTAATCGAAAAATAGCGTAAAACTTCTGCAAAACGTGCATACTTCAGTGTAGATTTGTCCGCCGATCAAAAACATGTGCTCTTATTTTTTGTTTGGGATATGACGTCGAGACCAGAACAGTCTCTTCCCTTTGCCGTCCGGCCCGGCACGCTTATTGTGTTCACACAACCACACAACTGTAATTGCGTGTTGGAAGAGATAACTCATGTGACTGAATGTTGGGGACATTTCCGATGTCAGTCCCGAACTTAACCGAAGGTCGCTGAAGCGGTCAAAGCATGTGGGTATGGCCACCATTTTTGTAAACAGACATGTGAACCGATGGTGAATAGCTACACCGGGATTTAAAATTTCGCCAATTATTTCTTTTCGCAGTAAGGGATCTTCATAAACGAGTAGATAAACTTTGGTAACAGCCGTTATTAGTCCCTGTGATATCGGGAAGTGGAGCATATCTCTTTATAAATTTCCTTAATTTTTTTTTGCCCCTGTTCACCCCATTGTCACACGTTAGACCTGTTGGTTCTGTTGAATACTAATGCCCACATCTCAAAGTTGTTGACCCGCGGGGCCTACACCAGATTGTGGTCCCATATCACATATAACTGACACTGACTTACCCTTTTTGGGAGGTGAAAAATGAGCGTATTACTTTGCGTTTAGTGTACGTTATATCCGCACTTGGAAGCGTGCTCCACGTGGGCAGAAATTTATGGCCTTCACAATAATTCATACACACTGATATCCCAAATTGTCCCCGTTCTTTCGCGCCCGATTTAAAACAGGTAAGGTTGGTGTGAACATGTGAACTCTTTCATCATTAATGGCATTTTTTTCGGGAATGCATTCATATTTTAACTCATTCAAGAACATTCTAACCAGTTTAATGATTTTCTTTGATGACCTTGTCTGCTTTTCATAATCTAAGCTTGATGAGTTTTTTTAATAGCTGGCTAGAAAAAGGCCCATAAACATCTTGGGAAATTGACTTGGGAGAAACAAAAATCAAAATTATCAAGCTTGGGATCCTGATTTCATCCTAATGGATTTGTACTTATTAAGCGAGCGTCGAAGCGACGCTCTTGTAACAAATGCGTATACTACACGTATTGAAGAAAATCTATAGTCTGAAGGTTTAAAATACCGACCCTCATGTGGTCCCCCCCTTTTCGTGTCTTTATCTTAACATCCTACGGCGCATAAATCGCCAGGAACCAAACAGAATTCGCCATTTTTAAAAAATTGTAATTAATTTGTTTGTTTTTTTAATTTTATCAATTATTATATATACTCCATTCTGTTGTGATAGTTTTGTGTTATCGTCTCGAAAAAATTTAGTTTTTAATGTACTTGTTTTCTACATAAACCTAGATTTTTTTTTAAAAAGGGTGTCTGATGTTTTTAAAAATCCATGCTTGGAATAAAACTAACAATGACGGAAATATGCTGCTAGCGGCCGATGTCAATGACTTTAAACACATATACCCCTAGCGGTTTAAATTCGGAAAAACGTGTTTGTAGCAGTGCTTGTCTGGTGGTAATCTTAACCAGGGCCTTATAACTCTTTAACACTGCGGTGCAAATCGATCGTTCTTCTCTAACTAACAGGCAGCATCACAACACAGATTGGCTTGCGATGGCGAATTTCAGATTGTTGCAGATTATCAATAATTTATTGTCCCCAATTTCAGATTTTTTTTCAGAATGGGAATCACGGGTCAGGGTTGGCATGGTCTGCTCTAGTCCGAGGTTGCTCTGACTAGACACCAACTCCATATTGGGTTGTGGTCGTGTATAGGCAGAGAACTTAAGTATAGTATTACGGGGTCCATCACACATTTTTAAAAAAATGGCATTTACTCACTTGACATACAAATCAATACCAAATGTCACTGATTCTTTAAAGGAGTGGATGTGCACGTAATGGGACTGTCAGTGTACTTACGAGATGTTTGGCGTCAATAACTGGCGCAAAATTAAAGAAAATCATTGAAATTGAAGGCACTGAAGTATACTAAAATTTGCATTTATTCAATTCACATCGAAACTTGAGAAAAACTGTTTTATAATACCTCCGGATTGCATTTATTTTTGTCCATAGGACAATAATTATATATTCATGATAATAACACCGAGGGAATCGGAATATACCAATAGGAGGTCGGTAAGAGAAGTATTTTAAAACTTTTTTCCTACAGGTTTTTGTGTCGGAAAAACCCCGCGATTCTATTATAATTAGTTCATCTGCTCATGGCTATGACATGTCAAGCTAGGTCACTCATAGGAATCGTGAAACCGAAAGAAAACATGGCAAATGCAAATGTTCATTTGTGGTACATTTGTGTTGTTGCAGTCATGACAGCTTAGTAACTTTCCAGAGTATTAAAGGCCTAGCTCTTTCTGTCATGTAATAACTTAATTAGGAATACCATAAACGGCAGCATTCAGGTGAGGTTAGGCATGTTAGGACAGGTGTTAATCAATCCACCTTTTTAGGGGTTAATACTTATTTAACTTATGAACACATAACTGCTGTCCTACATGCCTAGCATGCCTAGGTGGCATAGGAGGCTCGGCTAGGCGGCCTAGGCAGGCCCTAGGCTAGCTGGCATTGCTCATATCAAAACATTTACATGCCATCATCAGAATCAACTAAATTTTTTTTTAAAAATAACCTATGGCTTTTTCAAAGATCACTCCAAAAGGAAAATGAAGGTGACGGAGGGCTAGGCCTCAGCCAACATAGAAAATTGCCCCGCAGGATATTGCACGATCTGAAGTTGGAAGTAGGAGGTGCACACCTACATTGGACACTAGAGACAAGTTTCTTCTGACTATAGGCCTAGGCTGTGCTTTATGAGTTTTGTATCACGTAATGACCCCTAGTATTGCAACAACCAGTTGGACCAGTGAAATGCAGTGAATGATATATTGTAAAGTTGTGGAGTGGTTGTGCAATGCCCTGTGTTAACAAGATAATTATTAGCCTGAGACTTAGGGCCTATATAGCCAACGGCACCTGGGAGTAAAGACCGACTAGCCTGCCTTGCTATGATACACTTTGTCGATTACCCCCAAATACGGGTGGAAATTATTAGGTTATCGTTTTGCGTCCAAAGCATGTACAGTACAGAATCATACACGCTATGAAAATATACACAACTGGTTCTGCGCTGTTGTGTGCCAACTTATTCAATATCAGTCACACTGTTAGTGTTATGAGGACCCCCTATTCTACATTGGGGCGTGCATCCAATTATAAATCACGCACTCACGTACTGCAGCAGCAGCAGTCAGGCGAGATGACAGAAAAGAGGAGTCAAGAGAAAAACCTACACTTCAAAACGACAAAATCAAATAACACAACCCCGGTAAAAAATTTACCAGCGAATGACTGCGCTGTAAAATATCTTAAGGGGAGGGCATGAAACAAAGAAATCATAATTTTAGTTCGTCATTGGTTAACGCGTAAAAGCGGACTTGACGAAAAATATGATTTTTTTATATGTTGTCAAGTCTGGTTGGATAAACAATTTTGTTTACCAAAGCTGTCTACTAATTCGGCTAAGAAGTAGATACGAATTAAATACGCCTTAAATACGGACTTAAACTAGGGGGGGTCAGACACAATATGCTGGATTTGGGATTTCAAAACGGTAACAGTAATTTCACTAATTTTTTCCCCAAGAGCAAAGACCTTGAGGTCAAATTGTCAAGAGTCAAAATGTAAAATGAAGGGTCAAAATTGTAATTTATTGAGAAATTGAAGGGTCAAATGTTGTTCCGTTGTTTTTAACCGCGGGCTTTGAAATGGATCCAAAGCATGTGCCATAACCGCAGGCTTTACTCTTATAATTAACCTTTAATTGTAAACAATGGCATGGCCCTTTAATTTGTAAATGATGGAATGACCCTTTATTCATGATGGAATACCCTTTATATCGGTAAATGAAGACCCTTAATTGGCCCAAAGGAATAACCGTTAATTGGTAAAATGAAGGATGCGGCCTTTAATTGGAAAATGAAGGAAGAAAAAATTGACTTCTTATTTGGTAAATGAAGGAATGACCCTGTTAATAGCAAAGAGGAATGACCCTTACTTGGTAAATGAAGAGTGGGACCCTTTACATTGGTAAAGGAAGGAATGCCCTTTAATTGGTAAATGAATGAATGACCCTTTAATTGGTAAAATATATGTAAATGAAGGAATGACCGTTTAATTGTAAACAAGGAACGACCCTTTAGTTGCTAAATGAATGACCTTTAATTGGTAAATAAGTATGACCCTTTAATTGGTAAATAAGGAATGACCCTTTAATTGGTAAATGAAGGAATGACCCTGTAATAAATGAATGACCCTTTAATTGTAAGTGAAGGAATGACCCTTTAATGGTCTATGAAGGAATGACCCTTTAATTGGTAAATGAAGGAATGACCCTTAATTGGTAAATGAATGACCCTGTATTGGTAAATGAATGACCTTTGAATTGGTCAATGAAGGAATGTCCCTTAATTGGTATATGAAGGAATGACCCTTTAATTGGTAAATGAAGAATGACCCTTTAATGGTAATGAAGGAATGGACCTTTCATTGGTTTAAATGAAGGTGGAATCTTTATTTGGTAAATGAGGAATGACCCTTAAATAGGCAATGAAGGAATGACCTTTAATTGGGAACGGAAGGAGTGACCCTTTATTGTAAATGAAGGAATGACCCTTAATTGGTAAATTGAATGAAGCCCTTAATTGGTAAACCCATATGTAAATGAATGAATGACCATTTATTGGTAAATGAATTACCGTTTAATTTGTAAACTTAGGAACGACCCTTAGTTGCTAAATGAAGAAGGACCCTTTAATTGGTAAATAAGGTATGACCCTTTAATTGGTAAATAAGGAGGACCCTTTACTTGGTAAATGAAGAATGACCCGTAAATAAATGATGACCCTTTAATTGGTAAGTGAAGGAATGACCCTGTAATTGTATATGAAGGAATGACCCTTCAATTGGTAAATAAAGGAATGACCCTTTAATTGGTAAATGAAGTGACCCTTTACTTGGTAAATGAAGGAAGTCCCTTAATGTATGAAGGAGAGAACCTTTAATTGGTAAATGAAGGAACGGACCCTTAATTGGTAAATGAAGGAATGACCCTTTCATTGGTAAATGAAGGAATGACACTTTAATGGTCATATGAAGGAATGACCCTTTAATGGAATGAAGGAATGACCCTTTACTTGGTAAAATAAACGAATAACCTTTAAATTTTAATGTATATGAAAAGGAAATGGTTCCCCCCCGTCTGTATCACTTATTAGCATAATGGCAAAGTTTTGAAGAGCGCCACCCAATTTTCAAATTTGATATTTGGCACAGTTACGTTGGTGATGTCAGGATTAGGAACAGACCACAACCACCCCCCCCCCATGTGAACGAGAATGCCTAAAAAATGCGTATTTATCATCAATTAACGCGATTTTGTAATTAGAATTTGGATCCAGATTGAACTTAAGGCAGAGCTGGAAATGGCTAAGTTTATGTCGTCCATGCTGAAAAATAGAGCCACCTCGAGAAAATAACCTCTAACTGATTTGCCTGAACCATAAAAACAACTAATGGATAAGCGGAGACACGTACATGGCGCGATTTAACAGGCTATCACATTGGAAGGGCCGTTTCCCAGCGTCGTTGAATTCTTATCGGGGATCCGATAATAATTATTCTATTACCAAAATTCCTTCGTCTTGTGAGACCACAGACATCTTTAGTTCCACCATTCAAGGTATGGTTGAGTAGCCAGTTACCAATGAACCGTTAAAATCTCAATTTTTTGGAAAAATTGGGGGCGCCTTCTTCAAAAAAATGTGCTAATTATGGCTTTCATACATACCCCACTATTGGGACATAGTTTCTGGTAGGAAAATCCCCCTCCCCTGACAGCAATAAAAAAATCCCAATTTCATTTATTGGTTTCCACGGAGGTAGCAAAGTCAAGAGGTCACCAGGAGGCCATCAAGGGTTGTGTTGACGATGAATTAGTATGAATCAATTGATGGCGCCTTGGCCCATGCAATGAGCGTCACTGCATGGGGGGGCTACTAATATGAGAATGCCCAGAGAAGCATCTAAGTCAACATTTGCAGTTAATGCTGCAGAATGAATATGCATATGCACAATGTAACTTGTCAGTGACAGGGTGAACGCGATCGAGTACTGAGTTTGGGGATCCTGTGGAGTGATGACACTTAACACCCGGTAGTCTACAAGCAACGTATAGTCCTAATGCTTCAAACAAACAATAATAGCCGTATCTCCTCCTTCTCGATCTCGATGTACTTGTGCAGCAAGCAGATCAACAATAGAATTTAATTGGAATTCTTGCGGGCATTTTCTTGGGCAAAATGAAAGAAATAAAGTGAATATGAGCGCTCGCTTCTCAGGTTATACCTGCTCATATTATTTTTGTTGGTGATATGAAAATTTTGACGTCAGTGAGCACCAATGCCAAGAGTACATCGAAATCCTGAAATACGACGAACATCCCAGCCCACCTATCGCTCATTACTCGCAGATTATGTGTGTCGCTAGTATTGACAGTGTATGAAACGCTGCGATGAGCAGGATCGTCAAATACATGTATAAGCGGTCACAATGTGCATTTGAGACTTGCGTTGTGAATCATGCTTATGTAAACCAAAAGGACTTTGACAGCATCAAATTTGTAAAGTTGAGGGAATGTAGAAGTACGGGCGGGCTACGGGAGCAAGGATACACCATTTTGTTAGCTTGCAATTTTGTTCATTTACTTAAATAGGAAGTGAAGTAGATGGACCACCTATATACAAATCATTTTAGAATAGACATAAGATTAAAAGGTATTTTAAAATCAATTTAGTTTGGGCTGCCAGAAACTAAGTGCCAAAATTATGCACCATTATCTATTTCTCAGCATTTTAGTCCACGCCATGACCGCGGTGTTTCTGATTGATTTGTATAGCTTGTTATTTGATTAGGCCTATACTGGGAAAGAGGTGTTGAATGGAAAGCATCATGAACTTGTTGAATCTAAAGCGATGTCAAACTCTAACATATTCATGGGCGTCTTGAGTGGAGATAAAATCGGCCGAAACTCCCAAGAAAAAATGCTCTGAACAACTTAACGATCTTGCACCCCACATCAAGCCTATCAATTGTTGACATCATGCAAAACTTTTTTAGGGGGTCATATTTAGGACCATACTTGTTTTAGGGGTTTGTAATTAGGACAAAACTTGCTTAGGGGTCACTGCCAAAGCAACATCGGTGTTAAGTTAACACCGAGGTGTTGATTTAACACCAAGCCGGTGGGGAGAGACCACACCCTAATTGGTGTTAAATTTGCACCACATGTTGTTTATATTGAAACTAATTTTGGTGTTAACAATATATGACACATAACACTTCTTGTGTTAATCTTACACCACATGCGTGTTAATTATGTATTTTAACACCCTCCTGGTGTAAAATTGACACAAATGGTTAATTGGTAACAACCTCTTGGTGTTAAATTGGCATCACTGCGTGTTAATTAACACCATTCTGGTGTCCCAGGGGAACCACACCTTTGGTGTTAATTACACCAAAGTTGGTGTTAACTGTTATCGCTGTAACATCAAATGTAGGTAGAAATGTTTGCTGTGTATTGTTTGCTTCTATTTAGCTGCTTACTTCTAGCTTTACATAAGGCAGACCACCAAAATTGCATAAACCAAAATTTTGCAGCAACACCAGCGGTTAAATCCTAAACTTTAACACAAGAAATTAACACTGACAAGCTGAACACCGACCTGGTGTGCATATCAACACCGGAGTTTTGCAGTGTATTTTTTGGGAAAGCGCGCTAAAAATTGTTTAGGGGCTAAAATTTTTGGAGAAAGGGCGCGCTAAAACTTGTTTAGGGGGTAATTTTGCCACAAAGAAAAATCGTTTAGGGGGTGTTTCGAAAAATGGTCAGCAGTGTACGCTGTCATATCTGAGTGGCCCCCCTGGGGTTATTTTTACAGTATTTTTAGTGCATTTTTTATCAATATAAGTTTATTATGACTTACACGATGTCTACCAGTTTTGAAAATGGGTGATAGACATTTTCATATAGAAGTCACATGGATGCAAATGAGGTATTGCCATCATTCCGTCAAGCGTCTGCACAACGTCATACAAGCATGACGGAATCAATTGTTATTTTACCTCATTTAATTGCATCCATGGGACCTTCTAAGGAAACGTCAACCGAAAATTGCCTTTGGTTTGGTGTTTTGTTTGTTCGAGTGCTCCATTAGGGACCGTTCATTAATTATCAGGGAGGGGATGGGGGATTTCCATATTGACAACACGTTACACAACCCCCTATTGCTCAATGTAAAGTTACATAACCCCCCTCCCCATTTCTTCATGAAATGTTAATAGCCCCTTCCCCTTGAACCGACGGTCACTATTAGCTAGTATTGGAATTAATATTTTTACTAAAGCCCAGAATTTACTAAATTTACAGGCTATGATGCTTTTGACACAAAAAGCATTCTTGTACTTCAGGTTTTACAATGCAGTTCACGAAGCAGAGATGTTGCGCTAGTACGATATTTGCCGACCTGATCAATAGACGCGCAGCGCGCTTTTGCAATCTCTGCAAACGTCAAGTATCAGTCGCAGACAAACCACCAAGCAATGAGTTGCCATGCATAATCCAACCGAGAAAGAATCAACGATCTTACTACATGCGCACAGGTAGATTACTATAGAGCATTTTAAAGCCTAGTCTAGAAAATGCCATTTACGACTGTTCCTAGACCTTTAAAAAGTCGGATCCCTACTTTTATTAGTAAACAAAGCATAAAAATCGCCATTTCTAGCTATTTCTTGACTAATACGACGTGTTATGCTTAGCCACTTCCAGGGGTCTTTAATACATCATTTTCCAATACAGTGCAAAACAAGAATAGTCTTTTAAAAAGACAACCATCACTTAGCGAGGATGTTAGTACTTAATATTTTAGTGTAAATACTCAGAGATCATAGGAAACCCTCTCGTATATCAGGCATCAACCATACTCATGCGCATCAACCTAGTTTGAAATACCACTGGTTTGAAAATACCAGCCTTTCATACAGCCTTATCCATTTCATAGGTGAGTGCCCCCTGTTATCAAATAGATTCTAAATATTTTAACCACAGTCCATTGCACCGAGATTACAAAATTCACTTACAGGAAACAAGTTTCAAAACTGGCTTTTATCTATTCCGATTTTATACCATCTTCGATGGAAAAATGGGGCGCGATTTGTTTACATTTGAAAAAAAATCGCTGATAGTGGCTTTAATGTACATGTACATGAGACGTAAATATACACACGTACGAAAACGGAACCAGTCATGCAAGGACAGGGCGGTGTGATTTACAGAATGAAGAATACTGAAAACGCTGAGTAATATTTATGCGAGTTGTTACCGCTTCATTGAGTTATGATGCTTATCCTATTTATATATGACCATAACACACATGCACACACGCGCGCCTGAATGTAAGCACAATATACACAGACACGCAAACAGATAAGTTAACGCAGGTATACTTGTATGACTTTTCTTTTATTAAAATTAGACATATAAGTAGCAAAATTAGGCACAAATCATGACGGAATAAAGCAATGCATAGGAAATGGAATCACACAAGTATACTCGGCACACACACAAACACACAGGTACATGATAAAGAAGTGGGAAATTTGTGATCCCCTTATGAACCTGTTTGTACGGTGTCCCAACGATGCCAAATATATTTTTTTGTAATTTCTAAAAAATTATGAATATTTTTATTCATTTTTGATTTTTATAGATTTTTCTTTTTCTTAATTTTCATTTTTTTTGTAATTTTGTATTTTTTACATTTTTTAATAATTTGTGTTTTTTGCATTTTTTTTTTAAAAATTTTACAAAAATATTTTTCTTCTAATTTTCATTTATGCGTTTTGTAATTTCTTTTCCCATATTTTGTTGTTTTCGCAATTTTTAATTTCGAGCATTTTTTAATTTACGCAATTTTTTCAATTTTCGCAATGAGCAACTTTAAAAGTTGCCGGGAACCAAGCTAAGTCTGGTGGTTCCCGTTCCTATTGGCACTCTATTTCCTGAGTTGGGGGCAAGTAAAGAGTCTTAGTTGGGCTACCACGCAGTGCTATGGGCGTAAATATACACCCTGCATGCAGTGTATCATGTGTTAAAGCTCTCAGCACTCAAGAACCCTAATACTTATAGAGGTCATAATAATATTATATGGGTTTGTAGAGAAAACTCTAAGCTACAGATAGCATCCTCATAAAACTTCGTCCTACATTCCATTTAAGAACAATGACCATTGAAAGTTCAATTTTTTTTTTTTTTTTTTTTTTTCTTCTAATTTTCATTTATGCGTTTTGTAATTTCTTTTCCCATATTTTGTTGTTTTCGCAATTTTTAATTTCGAGCATTTTTTAATTTACGCAATTTTTTCAATTTTCGCAATGAGCAACTTTAAAAGTTG
>JAMKCH010015482.1:0-72352 GCA_023653785.1 Ophioderma brevispina
AGTTCGTCTTTGGGCATCAAAACCAACTTCAAACCTGGTGCACTCTAAATCGTCAAAAGGTCGCACCGGTTGGTCGTGTTAATTCAAATTCGTAGGGTCATACAATTTCGTCGTATATGGCCCCCCCCAAAACGATTTCGTCATTGTTCATCCGGATTCATAAAAAATATCTTGAATTCGTCGTTAGGCCTGCACTGGGCGGGTATCATGCATTCGTTTAAGGCCTAACATTTGGAAATGGCTCTAAAAGGGATAGGAGTGACGTTTTATGACCGCAATTTTCAGTGAGACTCAATCTAAATTACAGGGATTTTAAAATTAAATTCGAAAGTTTGTGGTAGGACAATAAAAAAAATTAAAATTGGATCTTTAATTTAGTAATGTAGTTTTTAATTTAAGTTCATGTCAAAATGATTAAAACAGCTTTAAGGTTTTATTTAGTTGGAAGCAACCAATAGTGGCTTCGCTTAAACACAAACGTCTGATTTTTGGTGCCATCAAGTTGCATAAATACTATATTTGGTTTTTGCCCCAAAACACTGACGAATTGAAAAGACCAATTGTTTTGAAACCAATGACCATAGACGTAATCCAACTACCCATCATATCGCCGTTTTGAAGGTCGGGACCTAAAGTGCAATAACTCGAGACGAAATACTACCATAGGTGATTGAAATCGCTGGATCATCGACTATTTGGAATCCAAAGAGAATCGAGTTTGCAGAATGTACGTTTTCGATTTTGTGGGACGATTTGGACTAAGCAATTGTTGAATTCGAATGACCATTGTGCGAAACCGAACGGGAAACATATAGTACAGGGGAAAATGTAATGGATTTTTGGGGTTTTTTTTTTTTTTTTTTCATATACAATTTTGACACCAATGTTTTTCCAATAACAGAATTCATGGAGAATCTGAAAATCCATGGGTGTATTTTGTAAATGTGTTTCTCTGGGGGTTTATAAAAGGGATGGAACCATTTGTGACAGGGTAACACAATAAAAGTGTTTAAAATGTTTTAAATTTATACCAGTCTGTTCGGCGGCTCATAGGGTTTCTTAAAAAGGTATAGTTTGCCAATTTATGTTTTTTTTTTAAAACGGGAAACACCTTTGTTTTGTACCCCCCCAATAGGCTCAAGAAAGTTTAAGGTCATTATTTATAGAATGGTCCGATTTTTTTTTGTTGAAACTTGTTTTTTAAATCGTTCATTGGGTCATACAAAACTAAAGAAAAGTATATAGATTCTGTGTTCACCTTCAAAGTGGGACTTTTAGAGATATGACTGGTGTCTCCCATAGACCCTGTGGACGATAGGGCCATATTCGCCCTCGTAATTAGTATCAAACGGCATGGACAAAAACGCGAGACCGTATATGTGGCGGCTTCTGTACATAAGACGCGACCCATTTGTCACCGTTTTTTAGAACAACCGATGAATCTGAAATGTTTACCCCCCCCCCCCCATGTTTACCTTGAACCCGTTATTACTTACCCGTTTTAAACTCTTGTACTATAACACTCGGGTAGGGCCAAACTATACCTGTCTGTAATCATTGAAAGGTACTGAACATGATGTTATACTTTAAAAAAAAAAACACATTTTGTCCCCCTTTTATATTTTTGCCCCTGTTAAATCCCTGTAAACTTTGCCCCCCCTGATTCTCCAAGAACACATTTTTAAAATGACATCACCTATTGTTTTGGAATCCTCATACCATTTTGATTTAAACAACCTGGTTGCAAGGTTGGAAATAGAAATTTTCACAAAATAACCCGTTCCCCACATGTCACTATAACCTAAATCAGATTATATATGTATACAGGATCGGAGAAACGGATGAGCATTGAATTAATAAAGACGAAAAACACAACAGCGGTCCCGAACCCGGTGTCATAAACTACCGTGGCCGCGTTACTGAGTGTGCTACCACCCATCTGTCTATTGTGTTCTCCATTGAGTGTTGTAAATGCATCATTTGTTTCAGCACTGCATCCAAATTGGCCTCGTCTACAAGTCACTGTTTATTCCGTACATATTGCTAGGTAGATAGGACACTCGCTATAGGGTAAACTCAGTTTCTTTACACCGTCCCCCTCGCGAAGTCCAAGCTTGTTGCATAGTATTCGAAATCGTTCGAAATGTGGAAGGAATCGCCTCCTTTACATATATTATCCTAGTTATGCACTTTTCCTGGAGGACTGCAATTTTTACGAGGTAGAAAAACAATCCAAATGGCGGTAAATCTGAAGATTTTTAGCGCAAGTCTGCACGAGGTAGGGTATACTGAACGGTATTCTCAGTCGTAACAATCTGCGTGATTCTGGTGGATCGATCGCGACATAGAAGCATGATTTTGTTTTTTTTAAAGCACATAATTTAGTGGGTAGATGAGTTCTCTATTCAGAAAAAATGCGGCAAAAAAGCTTGATATGTAAAAAAATTCAAACCTGGTCCACGTGCCCTTATTTAGGTAAATGTATGCAAAGTAAGATCGCCATTAAAGGGAAAATATAGTTTTCACCGTATCTAAGCAACAAGAAACAAAAATTTAATGAATTGTTGTATCTCTTCTCGCCTAATGAAAACAAAAAAAAAAACGTAAGCCAGGTTACAAGGCAAGGTGTTTTTCGTATGCCATCCTTATATTTATATTGGTGGAAGCCCGGGGTGGAAGAATTAACCATTCGCGTTTTAGTGTATTTTTCGGGGAGTGGCTGGAGCGACATGTCTGGGACGTGGGGATTATAAATACTACAAAATATCTCCGGAACGAGAGATTTGTTGGTTCTTTTAGAAGCAACAAGATCCAGGATACGTAGTTCTAACATTTAGCAAATAATTGTCTTTCAGATCCCCAAAATCAATTACAAAATATACTCGAAATAAAGGTTTTAATCATGTTTTCCTTATGAAAGATTGTCAAGCGTAGAATATATCCTGAAAGAGGTCATTGTTGGAACTGCCAGAGATATGTTTCGGTTGGTAGAAGGCCTAATGTAATTATTACAAGTTCATAACGTAGTAGGGCCTATAGGATTTCTCTAATGAGCTAACCGTTAAACGATTGAAGTTCGAGGGTTGGTGAGATTCAGCTATCTTGTAATTTCCTTGGAAAAGAATTAACCCTCGGTCTACCGAAGGGGGGTGGATACACCATCCTTCAGGTTTTTTCCCCGGCTTGCTACAACCCCCCTTTTTTGGTGCCAAATTATTTAATGTAATGTAAATTGACATGTTCGCCTCCTTTTAATCCAAAAAAACAAAAAATCCACCGGGGATAGCCGTAAGACAGGGTGACCCCAAAGGTCGATGTGTGGGGGGGGGGGGGGGTGGGTAACCACCCCTCCGGAAGAGAAGTACCAACATGCCTACACAACACAGGAACATCACAGACATTGATTTTGGTACCAATAGATCAGATATGGGACTCCTCTTTCCATTGATACCCAAAATAAGTACCAACATGCCAGCATTTACGTCACAATGACGTCATAAAGTTCGCATGTCAGCAACAACTGTCACATTTTCCATAGACACACACACACAGTGGAAATTCAATTTTCGCCAAAAAAGGTTAGGGAGGAAAAACAGATTTTCTTCATGCGGTTTTTGACTCGACTTGATGGGAAGTGACTAGTTTTATATAATGCCATCATTTTAGAGCTATAATAATAGGGTGTTTGAGTCGCTTAAATTGCGAGAATCTCAAATTCCACCCTATATTCAGTATTTTCGACTTTCACTCAACATATGACGTCATGGGAACGTCATAATGGCGATGGTAGTACTAATTTGGTTACCATGGAAAGAAGAAGAAGAAGAAAATTAAGCTATCCTTTGGTACCGTACCAAATTTACAGGAAATCGGGTGTGCAGTAACGAAAATCACAGGGGGTGGTTAACCACCCCCCCCCCCTATTTCGGGAGTTTTGTTACAAAAAATGGCTAAGTTAGACGAGGGTTAACGATTGGTTGCCCCGATTTACCCATGCGATATTTGCGGAAAGCTGGTCCCGGCTGCGTGGTTATTCTAGGTGTGCTGATAAGGAAAGCGCCTGATCTCAACTCATCTGTCCTGCATCCCTGGTAATGATGCTAAAAATGGTTTATGGTATGGTTGGGCCACAGTGATCAGCGGCCAGTTGTGAAAGCGATTAGAGGCCAATAGAATAAGGCGTATATAAATCTCTGCGATATTATGTATTATTATTATTAAATTTCTAACACCGTAACAAACCAAAGAGAAGATGGAAGAAAGAAGGAGATGGTTCCAACTGTTATTCAAAAGTAAAACTGTTCATCCGCCTATCCATTTTAATTGCTAAATCCGATGATTGGATCAAGATATGCGCTACTTGCTGGAGAATATTCAACACCTGTCATTAAATCCCAGTACTATTCTAATTACCAGTGTCAAAGGCATTAAGTCTTCACACTTTGGCGTCGCCAGTAAAGACGGAAACGTACTATCAGCATCACGTACCAGACAATAATTGGACCCCAAAATTTCAAAGCATTGGCGGTGGACACTTCGGACACAAAAAACCAAAAAAGGGGTATGGTTGTAGTGGTGTATTCAAAATGCATTATCTAATAATTCATCATATCGTATTTCACAGGAATAAAACCGGATATGTTTAAATAGGCTAAAATAAAAACAGTGATATTAATAAAAAACTGTTTGGTTATTTTATAGCAGTGCGTCATCATTACTTACGGTTATGAAAATTTCCTGAAGGGCCAAGTTGAGTCGGATGAAAAGATTACTTTCAAAGGTTGCATCGACGGCCCTTGGGAAGTACCCCAAACACATGAAGCTGGTTGAATGAAAAGTACTTCTGGGTAATCGGATTCAAAAGAGAGCATCGCATTCTTTCCTCAATCTACCTCTACAGTAGGCAAATAGGGCCAATCTCTCATTAGATAACCGTAACTTTCCTACACCTTACCAAATCATACCATGTCGAATATACGATGCGGACAATTTTTGTAGCGTCATTAATATTCCACGTAAGACACACATCTTTAAAGCAGGAGTTTCCACTTGCAATCACCATGGTAACAATATATAGACACTTTCACGTCTCTTAAAGATGACAATGGCTCTAGTTTAATATGCCCTACGTTCTCAACAAGGAATAGGAAAACAATGGGACCAAGTTTGCCAATGGGGCAGACGCACTTGCGCGTCCTTGGTCCTCTCTTTACATGTTTACTGTCTTTATGTTGCTGTCATTCATTTGTATGTGCGATATGAAGTCAATTTACTTCTTGGAGCAATAGTTTAACTTGACCTAGAGTAATGTCCTAGTGATTTCGTAAATAATGCACAAATACAAACTTATATATTCATTTGGTAATGATAGGCAATGTGAGTCCTTGTAAAATATATTAGAAAAACAAACATTTCTAGTATTTGCTTAAAATAACTCCATACACTCTAAATTACAAGGATTTAAAAATATTGTGATTAGGGACCCAATAATTGTTTTGATTTTAACTTTAAATCTTATAGATCAGAATTTTAAATCCAAGTTTAAATCTAAATCTAATAATGCAGGTAAACTTGCATCCTCCTCCTGACAAGGTGGCAGCCTAGAACATGACCTCAGATGACCTTTGACGTTGGCCCATGACCTTTGACATCATACACATATGACGACACCCCTATTGCACCTTATCCCAAGTCTGGTGACTCAGAGATTTCGAAATATTATTTTTTGGTGTAATAATGAAACATAGTCAACTATAACTAAAGATAGTAACCTAAAATGCACAATTCCGAAATCTGAGATGAATCCGATTTTTCGTTTTGATGCAGTAAATATTTATGTGTAGTCTTACGTCCCTAGGATACTGTGTATAACAAAGATTGCGGATCCGGAATTTTATAACAAAGTTGTGATTTTCTATATGAAGGAATTCGATTTAAGCTTAGCAATTTCACACAGTGATTAGTATATGGACAAGCATTATGTACATGCAAAAAGCATGATTTTTTTTTGGAGATTGAGGGCGCCCTCCTCAGGAAATTTCTGAGTCAGCCTTTAAACTTTTCGAAGGAGACATGAAAAAATGGAATACACACGCATGCGGATATGCGCGCTCTCGCAAAATCCCACTGCTTTTCATGCCAGGGGGATTAACATTGGTCACTAAAAACAATCTTTTTGGGAATAAATCCCATAATTTAAATTTTGTGAATGGACGAAGAAACAGCATTTTTACACATTACTTTACCATAAAAACGTATTTATGTATTTAAGTCGTTATATCCCTAGCCCTTCCCAGCAATCGACTTGGACGGCCCCTGACACCGTAAAGTGGTTACCTCCAATTTCCCCTAAATAACCAGAAAGATGAATCATTACTACTAGAGCGTTTGTTGGGAAAGTTGTAGTTTCGGTGCTTTAGTTGCACCGGACCGAAACATCCAGTCCAGTGCATACTTGGGGGTTGCTTCGGGGCGAGCGCCCCTGGAGTTCAAGCCAATATATTCAAAATCAGCCTACGGGCCGCTGAAATCACTTTTCCCACAATGCATTGGGTATTAGTTTCATGAGAATTTTTAAACGGTGGTTTCAATTTACGTTTTCAATTTTAGCAACAGGCTATACGTACTTACCGTACGCGTCAATTTTGGGCTATGTAGAAGGCTTTCGCCCCCTTGGCGTCATCCTCAAAAAGCCAGGTCTGGATACGCCGGTGTGTGCGTCGAAATTTGGGAACGCCTCAGAATATAGCAGTTTTTTTGTACCGTTGTACTCAGTTGCTTCTCTATGGTAATCATTATACAGATTTTTTTGGCAATGAACTGTAATATTTGCGATTAATCTGTTTGGAGTCTTATTTTTATTTATTTGTTAAGCGTGTTGTGGATTATATGAAAGGCAAACGGACGATTAAAATGGAGACACAGCTGGAAGACTGGTTAGGAAAGGGGGGACACCCACCACCCAAATCGAGGGTTGGACAAACAGAAGGACGTAACTCAAACTGAAAAGAATATTAAAGAATTTCTTTAATTCTGCTGGTTCATAATTAAAAAGTGTTCTGTGTTTAATTATAATGTTTGCATTACAGTACCCATATATGAGTGTTAGGAGATGTTTAATTTTGAGTAATGAATAGATTGTCTTAGTAGAAAATATTAAAACATCCGCATTGTTTTTTCTCAAAAGCAGTATTAGTTTACAGCAGAATTAAAGGAAATTCTGTAATATTTCTTTTTTCAGTTTGGAGTGACGTCCTTCTGTTTGTACAACCATCGAAAATAATCCTACCAATTGGAATACACGTTAAAATGGCTTAAAAACTTAATTCCCTAAGGTGTTTTCACTCACTGGTGCCTAGGGGGGGGGGGGGGGGGGTGGGGGGGGGGGGGGGGGGGGGGGGGCTTAAGAAACCCACTTTCGAGGGTGAATGGGAATTTTCAAATGAAAACCTCATATCACCTTTGAGGGGACATAAGTCAAGGCCAAAGGGGCAATAAAATGAGTTCCGGTTTATAGTCTGGAAATTAGGGTAAAATCATTGTTCGAAAAGGCGGTCAAAATCAGCTCACAAAGCTAGTATTGATTTTGCGCGACCTTGCTTCCACAGAATACACATTGCAAATCATTTGTGATGTTTATATCTGCTCTAGAGACCAATTTACTATATAAACACAAACCTTAACCATTTTGGACATTCTTGTATTTTTTTGTGGGGCAGTCGTATTTGCCATAGGTTTTGTACGGCAAATGTCGCGCGAGGTCGTTCGATGATGGAATCGCTTCTTTTCACCATAAGGGTTATATTTTCTGAATTATTAAATTATTTTGTTCAGCATAGTAACATCAAGCAGAAAATTATTTCTGGCAACAGGGTTTGCTAATTTTTATTTTTAAAAAATCACACTCCCGTTGGTGCCTAAGGGGGGGGGAGGGTCCTGTGGACCCAAGCTAATTCATCTCATTAACCGGGCAAGAATTTTTTTAATTTTTTTATGAAAAAAAGCGCATGGATAAATTACAACAATTACAAAAAATTAGAGTTCTTGGGTACTAGTTCATTCCCTTGTTAATTCTGTTATGACCCCCGGGGATTTCAAAGTCCGAAATACCTTTCAACACAAATAACTTTTAACAGATTTAATGGATTTTTATCAGAATGGTTCAAGAAATTTGATATGTCCCAAACGGTACGTACATAACAAGCTTTACATGATATTTAAACTAAATACTTAATATTTCAGTCCTCTAGTGTCCTGTGTTGGTCAAGAAGCGTTGCAGTTCAACATAATAATTTCAACGACCTAATATTCTCCATAGTAACAAATCCCGTATGTATACCACCATCAGTCTGCCGCTAAATGTCCTCATTTAGGAACCCAAACTGGAATCAACTTTTGATTCCAAAACTATAAGCCACATTTGCTAAAAGACGACGTTGTACACAAACAGTTTAGCTTTCCCGTCAAAAATTTAGCTTTAAATTTTTCCAAAAGTATTATAAATTCCTGGCACTATGTAAAATCCACCATTATGTAGATTAAAACTAGCTGTAACTATACTGTATAGCTGGCCTCCTGGTTACAACTGCGGACCTTAGTCCTTCCAGTGACAATTATTTAACTACTCACAGCTAATTCCCTTTTCCTAATACCTAAAATAGGTATTACAACATTAATAAGCCATAAACATAACTTAGCACTGTCAAACAATTTCACATAAATGACATCGTCTACATTGCATCACCTCACATTATACCAATGGGGGAATTACCTATTTTGCAACATGTTTTGAGCTCAAAAGCATAACAGTTGACTCAGTTTTCTAAGTTGACATCTTGCGGAATTCCTATTTCCCCTATTGTGCAATTGATCTAGTTGTAAAACAGTGTGATCTCAAAGTTCTTGCACTTGAGAATCCCCTGCTCTTTTTATCATAAACAAAGACTTTTCCCGTGAGAATCTGTTCTCAAATCAATTGATGGGTAATACAACAGTTGTGATGGGTTCTGTCTGGCAGGATGCGGTGTAGTTTGAGGAAGAGAAAATTGCATTGACAGCAAGTGGCGTACCGACGGGGGAACAAGTTGCCCCCTCTGGCTCAAAAAAAAAAAAAAAAACGGGATGATATGGACCAAATATGCATTTTCATCCCCTTTTTCAAGAATTTCCGACCCATTTCAGCTAAATTTGGGCAAAATAATAGTAAAATTAAGGCCCTTTTCGCGTGCTATGCGCGCACTTTCGAAATTCAGACTTTATTGGAGCAAATTCACCGGGACGACTTTCTAAATTTTTTACCCCCTCTGGCGGGACGACTTGGAATGGTGCCCCCTCTGGATCGATGCCTCGGGTTAGCGCCACGGATTGGCAGAGTTATAGTCTACATTCATTGTCAATGCTTACAAAAAATGGCCGACAAAACGAAAAAACACTAAAACGTGCACGTCGTTTTTTTACAGGAAAAATCCCACATTTGAGGGTTACCAAAATCCGACTACTTTTAATAGGGAAAATTAGTAATATACAAAATACTACGAAATTTTCGATATCGAAAAATAGTATACATTTAAAAATACCACTAACTTCGATATCGAAAATTACTAGTATTTGAAAGAACCATATCCGACTCGCACCACAGGATGCCTCCGTCCCAACACCAACTGAAAACTTATACATCCTAGCGGAATTGCTCACCAGACATCCGTCGGCGTAGCGAGCATGCAAGACTGTAGCTGCCAAGTTATAATTATCTACTGTAAAGCGCCCTAGGACTGGACAGATACCTGCTGCCAACCGCCTTAAAGCCCTAGAGTTTCCTTAGAAAGTTCCCAAACTCTTGAAACAGTCTCTAAGGAGGTCAAGAGAGTCGCCTTGTGGAAGAAGACTGCCGCAACCAAGTAACATCTACGGTAGTGAACCATGGTGAGCACTCCCACCCGGAACATGATTCCTCATGGTCTGAATGGCGGTGCCTCAACAGTTTGAGAACCAGAACTGGCCCATCTAAGGTTTCCATTGCAGAAGTGGGCCTATCTGGAAGCTGATCAGGATACTTTAACCCCCTGTGGTTTTGGAACGCACCACCGACAATGGAACATCTCCTGGGCTGGCCATTGCTGGAGCAACAATGCACAAACAAGGACTTGCTGGAATTCATTAGCAAGCCATAACGTTGTACCCACCTATGGCTAGATCATATTTGAAGAACCACAGTGTTTGAACACGATAAGAAGACCGGTGTAGTTCAGTCACCACACCAGAGTAAAAAAATTTTAAACATTAATACTACTCACGTATTCAATATTTATTAGCGTAGCTAACTGAACGAAATAGTTCTTTCATCAACGTAGATCATTCTGTTCGAAGTAAGAAACCTCCTTCTGTCGTATGTAATATTTCACACCTAAGCTTATAGCAATGAATAATTGTGTTCGAAAGGTTTTGCTTCATTTATTATGTAGCCTAGCAGGCTTGTTGTTTAATTTATCGTATAATTTTTATACTACGTCCAATGCAATAAAGATACAATAGAGATAGCGATGAATGTCATGTGTTTGTTTTTGTTCAAATTTTCATGATTGTTTAAATTACATAAAAACGCTGTTTCATTAAAAGCGCGTCAGTTGAAATAAACCGTATTGCAATGGCTGGGATGATGTTGCAAAATCCTATCAATGCCGGCACCACGGTGATAGGGAAACATTTTTGAATGCGATCTTGCCAATCGTCCATTCCGGCTAGTTCGGTCTTTTATTGTCGTTTTTATTGTCGTGCAGCAAGGGAGCAGCACAATTTTCCCGCGTTCATATTTTCACTTCCACGCAACTTTTGCATTCATTCCCTGAGTCAGGAATTCATTATCGCTAGCCCATCAGGCCTTATTGTCAGAACCTTGATAAATGTAAAATCAGTAAAACTTCCTACCTATCAACCCCCAGAGCAAGGATAACGACTTATATGATGTGATAAAGGTCGTCGCCGGAGAAGTTGTCCAGTAAATTAAAACAAGTTTTAATGTATACCAATGTAGTTGTCTAGTTATAAGGATTAAAAATGGATTTGTTTAGTTTTTTTACCTTAGTATACCTACCCCTTGCAAGTTCAAGTTCCTTTTGGTCAGACATGTACCAATGAAAAATGTTGTTGACACAATGAAACTTCCATATTTTTTTTAAAGGAATTAAATGTCACCTCCATTTCCTTTCCATCAATATCAGGGACAATGGGTAAACATGATTAGCAAACCGTGCAGCTAAATAATATTTAACACGGCCCCGATAGGCGGGTTACAACAATTCGATTCCGTTTCAATCCGGGAGTGTAGGCCCATTGTGAGCTGGCACGCAGTTGACGATACCAGATGGATAGTCACCTCCACTATTCGGTTGATTAATTTGTGTATGACAGCAAAACAAATAACGTGGTTCTGTGCACAATACTATAACCGGTTTACATTATTATACATCACTGCTCTTCCCCATCGACCCATAGCTCAGTTGGTAGAGCATCGGACTAGTAAAGCGAAGGTCCCAGGTTCCAATCCTGGATGGTCATTGAATTTTTCACTGACTGTCATTTATGTTGTGTGGTTGACCTGAATTAAAAAAATTCTTCATAATATTAATTACCCACATGTTTGAGTTTATCTTCGGTTACATTATAACATTGACCGAAATTCTTTCTTTAAGCAATAAATTACGGATTTGGGTTCTGCACGAAGTTGTTAGGTCAAACGCTTGTCCATCAACATTTCTTTCATGACTTTTGTTCGTCTTCAATCAATCAATCAATCAATCAATTAGGTCTTCTCTTTCGAATAAATGATGAAAAATACCGTCAAAGTAAATTGAACACACACAATAGAAGCTCAAGATCTATTTATTTGTGAACGAGGATAGGTATCCATTGGTCACTAATAGTTGGGAAATTAAATTTACAAGAAAATGTGTAAGTTTTATTTTCAATAACATACGGTTATGAATTTGTTATGAATTTACACTTGGTTTTGTTCCCCTCCGTTGATGAGATTACGAAACAGTATAGAAGTACTTGACCCACCGTCTATGGAGTTTAGTCAAAAAGACGTGGGAGAGCGTGGCCTAGCGGTTAGGGTGCTTGCCTGTGGCGCTTTATCAAAAAATCCAGGGTTCGAATACCGGTGGGGTCGCTTGCTGGGATTTATTCGGGTGCTCAATTCTGGATTAAATCTGCATACGAGCTATTGATTAAAATACAGAATACCGCTCACCTCCATGGTTCACTTGGAATTGGGCAAATGAATCATGAAAGCATCCCGTCCTTCGGAGGGAACGTTAAGCTGTTGGCCCCGTGTACAGAGAGTCGCAACTGTACATGTAAATCGCGATCAGTGTCGAATAAGAGTAGGGTGTAAACGCCTGACTGTTGATAATCCGCCACCAGTCTCAAAAAGCGGGCCATGTTAGGAGCGTCCGTATCATGGAATACACACGGCCCCGGATCAGCTTACTCAGTTGAATAAATCCTGACACCACCACTAGCCATTACTAATGACTAGTGGGCACGCTAAGAAGAAGTAAAAATGTAAAGTAAAATCAACCTGCTTGTACCCTGAAATAGCACTCGACAATATTGTGGAGTAAACTACATTTTGTACACTGGTGAATCCTGACTTGACGAATCTTGGTCTAATCGTTTCCATATACAGGTTGAGTCAGAAAAAAAAGTTAACCCTGATCGTATCCGCCATTTACATCTTTCAAGAACAAATTTATTTTAGCTTTAATTTGCTGCAAAGATTGCTCACATCGGTTTAGTATACACTGAAATATTATTTTAAATATGGTCGGTTTTGCGCTATGTCTGTTCACATTGAAATTGAACTGCGTCCGTGGAAGCAAAGCAATGTCCTGAAGAAGTCGGACTATTTGTTGATCGCAGAAGCCAATGTAACAATATATTACCCCACAAAATGCAGGCACATTTTACAACTGGTGCCCTCTAGCCTCTTCTCCACCTTTGTCACTCACAGAAATCATTTAAAAAATAAAGTAACTTAATTGATACATGTATCAATTCTGGGCGAGTTGAATGAAAAGCGCCATAAGAAGACAGTAACATCGATGACAGCAACTTTTGAAGTAGTGAAATGCTTAAGTATTGCCTTTTTGTAGCCCAAATGTACCATGTCATTTTGAAATATTAGAAATCTTAGCAGCATCGGCTTTTACAACATTAAGATACTACTTAAATGAACATAAAACATGGACATACAGCTATCATCATTCTGGACCTGACCGATGTAAATTAAAGCTATTGAAAAAAAATCGTTGCTACCACATTATGTTGAGATTGTGTATTTCAATCGGTGACTCCAATGCTTTTGTTGCGATTTCTCACTCTACCCCACTCTAAAAATAAAAGCATAATAAATTTAATTTTGTACCTGAAGGAGGATGCGAACTCACGATCTTCGGATTACAAGACGAGCGGCAATCCGAGCCGGCAGAAAGTCGTTCTTTGTAATACCTAAATGAATACATACAAGCGGAGTAAGTCCTCTGCGATATGTTTCTTAATTATTCAACACCGGCGTATCCAGACATGACTTTTTGAGGGGGTCCATGGGGGACGGAATGACCTCTAAAAGCCGAAAATAGGCTGATTGTGCATGTTTTTGGCATCAACCCCGGGGGGAGGCGCGTGCCCCAAAAGTACCCCAAAGATACGCCACACATTTGAACGCCACTGTTTAAAATGACCAACACCAAGGTCCATTTTTTCTGATTCGTCCTGTACAATAAGTGTATAATGAGGTGATTTTTTTCCGCCCTCTCTCTCTCCCTACCCCCCCATCTCTCTCTCTTGTCAGATGGTGCCCAACAGCCCATTCCTTTTATTCCATCTGTCCACGCTGTTGCCGGACGACCTCTTACTATACGACTTTTCACGACACCCTGGATGATTAATTTGCCTCTCAATGCTGTTCTCTCTTCTAATGTGACCAAAATATTTCAGCTTCCTTACTCTTATAAGTTTTAATATCAGACCTGAACCAATCTTCTCAAACACCCATTCATTTGTTCTTTTTCCCTATAGTTCAAGCTAAAAGGTGAACAAGCGCGAAAGTTTAAGGTGGGACGTAAAATTCCATTGACGGCTGCACTAACAAAAAGCGGACAAGATAGCTCAATCATGTAAGCTCAGTGTATGCTCATCCATGCGTATAGGCGTGCGTTCGATCCCTGTGAGATTCAGCTATCTTGTAATTTCCCTGGACAAGAAATTAACCGCTTGGTTGTCCCGATTTACCATGCGATATTTGGGAAGCTGGTCCCGGCTGCGATGGTTATCTCGATGTATGTTTGCTGATAAGGGAAAGCCCTGATCCCGATCTGCTGCATCCCTTGAAATGATGCTAAATGGTTTATGGTATGGTTGGGCCACAGTGATCAACGGCCATTTTTGAAAACGCTTAGAGGTCAATAGCATAAGGCGCTATATAAATCTCTGCTATTATTATTATTATTATTATTAACTCTAATTCCTTTCTACTTGCCTGTATTTTGAGATTTTTTTTAATATTTTCGTGTAACAGCTTGATTCACTTAACCATTTCAATATGATTACGTAATAAATTAAGTAACCAATGGACAGCAATCCGAAATACTTATTTTATTTGTGTCCTTACTCTCCCCTTCTGACCTCATACTCTTAAGCTTGTTGTATTGTTATAAACTTGGAAATATCCATAAGGTTTTCTATCATGTGTTAGTCCGCATTCATTGTGGTTGTACAATTGTTAGGGTTGCCAATATTGCGTAATCATGTTTGAATCACTAGCAGACGGAAAACTCCTGACCATATTCCGGTGCATCACAGACTGAGCTATCGTGAGAACGAGCTTTTCGAAGACTGCAAATCATCTTCGTTTTGCAATTTGCATCACATGACGTAGTTACGTAAGACTTAAAGTAGTACCTGTAACATTGTTTGAAAAGAGAAGACAGTTTCAGAGCAGAACACTCCATTCGTTGATGGTATATGGAAAATTTGAGTATAACATATTTATGTATGTGGCCGAATAAAAGCTTTACTATTTTTACGGCGAGTGGGACGAGCCACTGTGGTGAGAAACGTTTGGGATGGCGAACTGACTGTTGATGATCTTTTAAAGAAGACTTAGGGAATCGACCTGTGTACGCATCTGGAGAATATCCCATTGTATTGACACTATGTGTCATAATCATGGCAAGCAAATCTGGTAGCTCGCCTTTGAACAGATTCCAACATAACTTTGAATCCTTGATGTTTTGTTTGCAGTGGGCCAAGGTGTATACCTTGTGGGAGGCCAGATCTTACATGCAGTGCTTTCCAGACAAGTTTGAACCTGCTGATTCTGAATCTAATTGGTGCAAGGCGCAAATGAAAATAACTGGCAAAACACTAAGAAAATCACCCAACTTTTTGTAGCTTTAGTTGTCAGCATCATATATGTACTCCTGACCCTAGGAGTGGTAACTGGGTATCTGCTCTAATGGTTTTGTAGTCAAAATCTATTGAGACTATTTGGGAGTTATATTTTTTTTAGGAATCAAAATAAATTACGTTAATATATCAACAAAGACTACCTTAAATACAATAAATGGATTCCATTTATTGATTTATCTTATTTTGAGGTGTTTAAGTTATGTATAGCCCTATAACCCAATCAGACAAGTTTAAACATAATTAAGTAATCGTGTAATCGATGCATGCAAGACGCCATTCAAGATGGGCGTCCAATATTGCTGCAAATTGCACTAAGCACAGACCAGAATGCATTCACTTCTTACGCATAAGATATATTGTTTGCATTTTTTGTAGAAAATAAGGTTTAAACCAGTACAGTATGAGTAAGTGCTATGAGTCTTTAGATAAATCGTTATGAGATCAAAAAGTGATGCTTATCATTAAGATACACAAAAAAGCTTATCATTAAGATACTTGATCTTATCAATACAGCCTGTCTCAGAAAAAGTACAATAAGAAAAAAAAAATCTGATTAAATATCAAATTTCAAAATAAGTCATTCAAACTTGGCATAATGTTATAAAGAACAAAAACTGGGCTTCCCAATAGTGTTTGTATCATCCTCTTAGTTTTGTAAATTCAGAGATATAATCAATTTAGTGCGATACATCAAAATCGATTTTGTGGCACTTTCATTCATAAGCAGCGTTGTTTCGAGTACTGTGCCATGCTCTTTTGAAGCTCACAAATATTGCAACTTGACAAAATAAACAAAACCTAAATTAAAGTACAAAAAGGAAGTCTAGTATTCTTGACACAAGATTGACATAAGTTCCTGATAAATACTTTCTTTGCATAAATATTAAACAAATACAAATATTTATTGCACATTTTCAATGTGCAATAAATAATTTATTACAAACTTGATAAACACTTCAAATAAAGAAGTGGTTTAAAATATTGCACCATTTTTGTGCATTAACTAATTATTGAAGTGAATACAAAATTAATTTGGACGCAAAGTATCATGGTATTGGTAGGACTCTGCGTTTATAATACTTCAAGACCATAAACCCCTCTCTTCTAAAGTCAATGGATGTTGATGTACAGTCATGTTTCTTGTCGAACGTTATACACTTAACTTTAAAGCGAGAACTTACTGAAGATAATTTCCACCATTACGTAACTGTTTTCGCACATTTTAAAGATTCTTTATAAATTTAATCCCTCTTTGAAGAATTTCAAATCTGTTCCAATGTGAATAACTTACCTTTAACTATTGTTTCACCGTTTTCACAAACTCGATTTTTGTGTTCCGCAGTAAACTGGTGTTATCTCTCGATTGAAACAAGCAAATGAGATGGAACAAACAATATTGGAAACCCTTTTTTTTATTTCAGGTTTTTTGAAACAAAACATACATAACAGCATATCGCTGAAATGCGTATGATTTTACATTAAAAGGCTTGAACATTTAAATACAATTATAAAGACCTTATATAAATACAATAAATTCAATAGTATATCCAAATATTGCACCTTTATCGCATTCAACCATAAATAGGGACGCTAACACACCCAGAAAACACACACAACACACAAACACGTTCACCCACACACACAATAACATTCACACACACAAATACGTCGCTCACTAATGCATGCATACACACAATAACACGATGCACAACACGACTTACGTTGAGAAAAATATTGAAAACAAGTAGGTTTTCCATTGTACCATTTTTTTGAGACAGGCTGTATATCGTGAACTGAGAATTACAAGGTTCCGACATTTTAGTCATTTGAGATATGGACGTTTAAGTTAACAAAAAGTATCAAGCAAAAAAAAAACCAAAAAAAAAACAAATTTTACCGGTAGTGGGTCTTTTTACAAATTTACAAATTGTAGTGTGGTATGGTATGTCAATTAAACAGTTCTCGTAAGATTCTGTGCTAAAATATTTTATTTTTTTACATACTGTTTCAAATCACTTTACATAATGGCATCGTATCGGGATTATGTGTGTGGGGGGTGGGGGGTGGGGGGGCTTTTACCATTGTTGTCAAAGGAATACAGGTCACATTGTATCGTCGAGACCACAAATAATCTACCCACTCATAGAAAACGTATTTACGACGTTAAGTTGTGACATTTTAGTCGTCTAAAAATGAAACGTACAGGGACGTTGTTTGTTTGTGTTTGTTTGTTTGTATGTATTGTTTGTTTTGATTTTATTTTGGGAGAGTATGACATGCTACCCCTTGGTGAAATGCTAATTGTACCTATTCCAAATGCAATGGTAACGAATGTGTCGACCGCAAGTAACAAATGCTGGGTACAACCAGTTTCATCACTTATTTTGACTGGATTTAAAACACTATCAGTGATTCACCAGAAAGATGAAATATTTGAATTTGCAGAAATACTTCCATTGAAGTACAAAGTCTTAAATTTTCCTAAGGTAAATATTCTTCCGAACTGAAAACTTAAAGAAAAGGAAAAAATAAAGCGTACTCGAAGATATGAATCTCTATCAAGTACTGTTGTAGTAAGTGTCCCGTACGGACAGTAACTTACTAAAATGTATGGTTTTGTCCTTACTTAAGGTTGCTTTCATTCATCTTATCACTGTAGGGTATGTTAGAATATCTATACTTGTCACAGAAATGCAAAATTTGAATTTTTGATGATTTTTTCGATTTTCTTAATTTAGCAAATCACTGATAGTGTCCTTTGAAATCACTTGAAAGTACCACATAAGATCATTATTATCACACAAAATATCGCTGTAAATATTTTAGTGACCTGTTGTAAAGAGCTTAGGAACTAGCAAAACCCAATAGGTCGAGTCACAAATTGTAAAGCATTTAGGTATATAGCTCCTAACAAATGCCGTATACATGATTATCATAATGCTCTATGTACCGTCTTAAATCACAATGTATCTAAACGAGCCACATACTCACCTGTAAAACATGTTAAAAAGGGCATTGTCGTCTTCAAATTTCGTAACCACGTTATCCCATTCGGTCGCATGCAGTGACGTCATGTTATACGCAGACTAAAAAAAAACCGCAAATTTATGGAATTACTAGCACTTGTACGTTCTCATGTTTTACATGTAAAATCACTGTCAGTGATTTGCTAAATCGGAAAATCGAGAAAATAAAAACTCGGATTTTTGCATTTCTGTAGCAAATATAGGTATACAGGCTGATTCAAAAAGAAGTTTACTCATTTTTGTTGTAGTTTTAAAAAAAAATCTGTAACGAATTCATTGTAAACTAATATGTCATTAGAAAGAAGAGTTTCTGATTGTCTAAATTAAAAAAGAAATTTTGAATTTGCTCATGCCACCCATTTTCATGACTGCACACATCTTGGTAACTTGCATTTATTTCTATAGACACTAAATCAATAATGCGTGAACAAAAAAGCTTCCATTGGTTTGCAACTTTCATTGTCAAAATCTAAGTTTTACTTTATTTCATACTAATAATCCATCAATCAAGAGCAAATTTTAAACTCTGACAATTTTAAAATGATATCGAATTGTTAATCTCGCGAGCCTCTAGCACTGTTCCCTCTTGGTAGACTTCTCTTTATAGAAACACTTCATTGCATGTTTTGCAGTTGTTGAAAACCATTATTGCTTGATGAATATAGAACGATGAACTTAATAACGTTTGATTTATGGTTCTTGAGTATGAGTGTAGTAGCTAAACTTTCATTAATACAGTAACAGTTGCAAACCAATGCATCTGTCTTGTACATACTTTATAATTGATTTGGTATGAATAGAACCTGATGCAAGTTACCCAAATGTGTACAGTCAGGAAAATGAGTACAACTTGAGTTTGGCTTGTGCAAACTTTAAGATTCTTTTTAAATTTAGACCTTCAGAAATTGCTCTTTTCAATGATATATTACTTTACAGAGAATTCCTTTTAGAATTTTTACTCAACCATGACAAAAATGAGTAAACTTCTTTTTGAATCAGCCTGTAGTCCTGTGGTAGGTCCATATGACCTTGGAAAAGAGTATGCACAAAATGTTTTGATGGTTCCTGTTGATTCTAGATCTTGATGATGCGAGTTTGTCATCCTTGAGCATTTTGAAATAGGGAAGACGGTAAATTAGCAGGAGCAAATTTTGTAAAAGTTTCACAAGGGGTTAAAAGCTGCGTAGTCGTGTTCATCTGGTTCTATGGATTAAAGAGGTATATTTTCCTATATCTACAACCTTTGGTGTTTACATGACAGACCAAAAACTGTTCAAGGTATCATGGGGGTAGACTGATCTAATTGGTTTGAAATTAGTTTCACATTGTTCGTATGGGAATCTTACAACAGGAGATATACATTTACTTCATGTTTATCAGCTCAGATATCTAAAAGATGCCAAAATACTTATCCCCATAGATCATGTGAGCCTAAACACTATTTCTAATTGCCTTGGATATATTTTTAATCATTAGAATCAGATGAACATGACTATACACCTTTTAATTCCGTATGAAACGTTTACCAATTTGTCCCCTGTTAATTTGATTTACTTCCACATTTGAAAGGGTGAAAGGGGAATTGCCACTTCGTCTAATATCATTTCGTCTAATATCCAGATAGTCCAATTCCAGTTTGTCTAAAATCACATAGTCTAATACCCACATACTCTAATTTCACTTTGTCTATTAACCATTTAGACTAAATGCCATTTCGTCTAATCACCACATCGGCTAATACCATTTCGTATAATGCCCAGTTGGTATAATCACTACGTTGTCTACAACCATTTCGTCTAATGCCATTTCGTCTTCTACCCATTTGGTATAATCATCAGATTGTCTAAAACCATTTCGTCTAATGTCATTTCGTCTACTGCCCATTTGGTCTAATCACCAGATTGTCTAAAACCATTTCGTCTAATGCCAATTCGTCTACTGCCCATTTGGTCTAATCACCAGATTGTCTAAAACCATTTCGTCTAATGTCATTTCGTCTACTGACCACTTGGTCTAATCACCAGATTGTCTAAAACCATTTCGACTAATGCCAGTTCGTCTAATGCCCATTTCGTCTACCCCTCATTTTGTCTAATGCATGTATAAACAAAGGGCATCATATTACAATATAAATAACAAACACGAAATAACATGTTGCACATTATTATTTCCGAATTTCAGACCTTTTATATGTTACCTAGCTTTTCTTAAACATTGCCCATTCACACATTTCAAACATAATTTGTGATATGTTGAAATGAAGTTGATCTTTCATAATTTTATGCTTGTCAAAATTCTGTTTGTTAACACAGAACATTGTTGCAATTTTGTCATGTTAAAATGTATTTTGGTGTGTGATGCATTTCTTTTTCTTTTCGTCTTATTTCTTATCTAAATAAATAGCATATAACACAGCATTCCAGATCTGACTGGCATATGTTGGCCAAAATGGTTAGAACTAATATTGAAAACAGCTTTTTCTAAGCTAAAAATGATAAAAGAAATACAAAATTATTACAAAATATTCAATCTGAAAGCCTATCCATTTCATTTTTATTCAGTACTCAAACAACATCAAAAATTGCACACAGAATAGACATAGAATGGTAAAATAGAGTAAGATCATCATATTGCACATAAAATTAAATTAAAAATAACCTACTGTATACAGGTATCAGGAAAATTATTGCAGCTTGGGATATGAATAATAAACCAGTAGTACCAAGGATAGCCCAAAGTGCTTTTAAAAAGCTTAATTCCATTGGGGTCCTTAATGCAAGAAAAAAACAAAAACGAGGGAAGCAGCAACAGGCAGGACGAACAAAACAACACAGGCGAGAAAACCCCCAAAATGCACACCACGATGGCAAACAATTCTCCATACCTTATCTGGTGCTGGGGTTAACTTCACTTCAGCCAGCCTAGCTGGCCTACCTTGATCAGAAGATGTTCCTTTCTGTTGATCATGGCTGAACAAATTGTTTTGGTGGGTCGAATCTCTGAAAAATAGACCTTTTTCTGGATCCCCCCGTATAGTTTGTTTTGTTTTACCTCTCGTTCTGCTCCCAAATTTTCAGGTACTTAGTTGCATAACAACTGTGAGCATTAATAGCCAAGAAAAACAACACAAAACACCAAACAAACCAATTTGTCTCAGAGACCGCGCGGCATTCTTACAATTTTGTTTTTGGCGCTTATTTTATTATTATTTTATTATCATTATTATTATTTTAGATTTTTACTGAATTGGAAAAATCTTTAAAAAAGAAACAATTAAAAAAAAAAAAAAAAAAAAAAAAAAAAACAAAAAAATTAAATGGGTCAACATGCACTAAAAAACTTTTTCGCCTTCGCGTTTGCCTATATCTTTAACCCCTACATTACAGTTTAGAAAGTTAATTTCAAAAGTTAACCACTAATTGTGGTGAACTTTAAGGTATATCGTGTTTAAAACTTTTAGTTTGCCAGCTCTTTAGGCCCTGAGCAGATCAGGGGGAGGGTCACTCACATATGAAATGGATAATGGGTGTAACGGGCTGGCGCTTCAAAAACCCAGGGGCATTCGGGTGACGGATCATCAAAAAATAGTCTTGGTGAGAGACCCACCAATGCCCCAAATAAATGGGTTTTCGCGTGACAAATTTTTTGCAAAATTTTCTCAAATTTTGCAAAATTTTCACCAGAATTGGGGTCTTTTGAAGTGAAAAATTCTCCAAACAATAGGGGGCTTTGGGTGAGTTCGTAACCATTTTAAAAATATGGGGTCCTTTGGGTGATATTTGCAAAATATATGGGGTCTTTGGATGACAGCGATGCTGAAAATGGGGTCTTTACAGTCTTACATGCGCGTCACCCCAAACCCTCCAAATGGGAAAACAGTGCCCCCCCGGTGAGACATATGAACCAAATTCCTTATGCTTGGACATTATTTCACATACTTGTAATCCCTGTGACACATTTTGTCCAGTTGCTACAACATATTTTGTAAATAATCTTTGTTTCGTCCTCGTCGCGCAAAAAAAGAACTAACCTTTACAGTAGATATTTAGCTCCAACATTTGAAATATCGAAAATATTGCTTTTTATTTACTAAATATAAAATAAGAATTTTTCCGTCAAATATTCGCATTTACGCGTATAACCAATAACGAACGTTTAAATTTGTGGATTTCATTAGTTGGACGGTTCTAACCCTTTAGTTTAACAAAGCAATCCGGAAACTGGGTTCTTTTTTAACCAATTTCGGGGGGGGGGGCATTTTGGTTCAAAGGTGGTTTTTAATGATGGGTGAACAAGAAAACGCGTAAAAGGGTCTTTGTTTTTTCCACCGAAGTCCGATGTACGCGTGTACATTGATTGGGTTGTCAAAACCACAGCAAATTATGGAAAAAAGCGATGTTGTTTTTTAACCCAAAATTGTGATGCACGCGTACTTTAGGGTATGTATACTCAAATTAAGCATAGAGCTCAAAACCATCATATTGTAAGCAGCACTAAGACCTACAGGCTGTATTGTTAATATTAATGACGCAATGCAGGATACTTGTGTTTATGGAGCAAAGACTGACAACAATAATTGTTTTATGGTATGTTCTTTGTCGATGGAAATTGCTCCTTCCAGGTGCATTTTTGAAGTTCATGTTCACGCATCCATCACATTCACCTTTTGAAAAATGCCCTCCCCCCCTCCCTTCCCCGAGAATAAATTTTACATTTTGAAACCTACACAAATTAAATACCGGTGTCAAATGAGATATACATTTTCTTAGTGGTGAGTGAGTGAGTCATTACGTTTAACGACAACTCAACACAATTGTGTTAGAATCGTGTCATTAAGATTAAAACAAAAAACAAACCTAACTTTATAAAACCTACACACAGGACATTCCTATCACAAAAACATTTTATAAAAACCTACCACCACAGTAAATACTTCTAGTCACCATTCAATTGAAATGACAACAATTGTAAATAGATCCCACATCAGAACAACTGATAACCGATCAATCACCCATCCATGTATAAAGTAAGATAACGCCAATTGAATACAATACAAGATAACAAATTAATTACGGTATCCACATCATGCACTGCTGACAAGGTTTCCTCACCAATCATGTATCAAGAAAAAATTCAACTCCAAGACCAGATAAATCATAACAGTTTTAAACAATTATAAACATTATTGTAAACATATTTTACAGATTAGATCGGTGGTCTTCATATGACAAATGAATGATAAATAGTAGTTAACTTTTTAAACTACTTATAACTATAATCAAACAATGAACACTATTTCAATCTTAAAATATAATTCTAACCCTAGAAATGTCCTTAAACCGCTCGTTAACCGAAGGGGGGGGGTGGTTACCACCCCCCCCCTTCATGTTTGTTCCCCCGGCTTTGCTAAAACCCCTTTTTGGTTCCCAATTATTTAATATATAATGTCATTGTCCAATTGACATTTCCGCTCCTTTTAATCCAAAAACAAAATCCCCAGGGTACAGGTAAATACAGGGTGATCCCAAAGTGATGGCACCACCCCCCCCCCCCCCTTCGGAGAGAAGTCCCAGCATTCCTAGCAGAACACAGGAACATCATACACACTTGATTTTAGGTACCAATATATAGCTACATGGCCTCCTCTTTCCATTGATACCAAAGGAGTCCAACTGATTAGCATTACGTCACAATGACTTCATAAAGTTTCGCATGTCAGCAAAACTGTCAATTTCCATAGACACACATATCTAGGGGAAATTTCATTTTTCGCCAAAAAGGGGTTAGGAATATCAGATTTTCATCCGGTTTTTGACTCTATTGATGGTAATGATTATTTATATATTATGAGATGGCATTTACTGCTATAATTTTGTAGTGTTTGAGTCGCTGAAACTACTCCTGATAACTGCAAAATTCAGGCACTCCATGTGTTATTCCGTGCCACCACAATTGCTTCCGTCCCCACCACCACAAATTCATGAACTCAAAACAAAAAAACCAACGAAAAAAGGAAAAAAAATAAAAAAAATAAAAAAAATAAATACTTTCTTTGTTTAGTAATATTAGTTTCCCCCTAATATTTGATGGTCTGACATGTTTTGGCTGAAATTTAATTTTGTTTGTTGCGTGAACTTTAAAAAAACCCTCACAAAATGTGGTGGGACGGAATTAATTTATTATTTTTTCGTATTTTTTTTAATTTCTATAAACACAAGGTCCCCATATTTTTGGTATCAAAATTATATTACTAAGTGTCCTCTTAAATATCAAAAACAAATTTTTTTGTTACCGGTCTTATTATTATTTAATTATATCCCTTTTTTTCAATTCGTCCCACCCAATCAAGATGGCGCCATTTTTCATCTTCAATTTGATTTATATTCTCGTACGAAACGCGCTATTTTTGACCGAAAAATGTTTTGATCCATGAACTTCATTATTACTCTACTCACACCATGAAATATGTCACTCATACAAGCATTTGAAAATTTCACCTTTGATGAGGACTATTTTTGGCTCTTGACCCTGTTGAGGAAGTGATGTTGGAAGTCCCAAACGGCCGCTTAATCTAATTCTTGTCATTTTTTGGTCGGCAAGATGTGTAACCCTTTTCCACAATTTTCCTTGCAGGTCCGAATTCCGAATTCAGCACTCTTCACATCACCGCTTCAGCATGTCCTCTAACACATAAAACACACACCCATCACGACTAAATGTGAAAATTCCAACTTATATTTCAGTTACAATCACCTATAACCCAAGTGTTGTCGCTGTGTCCTCGAATCTTTGGTATCTGGTGCTTATCAACGTCGAAAATCGTTTGCCATCGACCCGTCAAACCTGAGTTCCGATGCCATGGGCGCAGCCCTTTTATTTCCAAAGATCAAAGCGCGACGCCGGGCGCTGGCGCTATGACAGGTCGTTGTCAAACAACATCAGAGGTGATAGGTTTCAAGTACGAGCAGTAACAAACAACCTCAAACTAAGCATGAATAGGCCTACTGATGCTGCATTTCAGCATTCCCTTGCTCTGGGTTTGTATCCCCGGTTTGTATCAGAATTTACCACTACAGCCCGCACTTGTCCCACAACGAGTAAACAAATACGGTCTGCTTATACTTCCTCCCTTACACCAGCTTCAAATGTACACTCATAATAGCGGATGGATATATCGTCCGTACAGCATTCTCTATGTTTGGGAAGTGTTTCCAGGGTTACTATAGGTCTGAATAGATGCCCGCTCTCCCAGGGAAATGTTCATTCTTGGTTCAATTCTTGAAGCTAGTTGCATTTATGCCTCCACTTTTAAAACCAATCATATGAAAGGGATCTATATATGATGTATATAATATTTTTTTAATTTTTTAGGTTTTTTCTTTTTTTAAAAATTAATTTTGAAATTTTGATTTATTCTACTTCTAGCATAACCTTTCATTCTAGCCCCTGCCCTCTTCCAAAAAAATTAACCTTGTTCGAAAGTGTTCACGGAGCTATCTACTCTTAGTCGTTGCTTAGAATGATGATTAAGAAAGATTTTCATCTATATAGGTTAGGGCCTAACCATCAACACCATTACCATCATCATGTGGTTTATAATATCGACCTTGCGTTAACCTTGCCAATTCCGTAGCTACGTATGGCATGAGGGTGTTTGTTGAACGAATGCTGGACACCTCGCCCCCTTGCAATCTAACACCCTGCAATCTCGGCCCCCCCAAAAAACCGTATATGCCTTGGCAAGTCGCCCCCCAAAACGTATATGCTTGCCAAGTCGCCCCCCGAAAAAACGTATATGCCTTGCCAAGTCGCCCCCCAAAAAACGTATTTGCCCTGCCAACTCGCGCCCCCTTAGATATTGTATAAGGTATAGTATTTTGAAAATAAAAGTTTTAGCGATAGCAATTACCCAGGCAAAGTTAGTTATTTTCTAAAATTAAGCAGATCCAACAAATCCGTCGCCGTTTGCGAGTCGCTCAAATCAACAATTTTCCCGTTTGAGAGGCTCTCCTATCGAGGAAAGTTTGCTTGAGAGTGGGTCAAACAAATGGCTGAATGGTTTGACCCCCTACGCCGGGATTTCATCAATTATTATCCACAATCGCGAGTTTCCATCTCGTTAACCTGCACTCGCAAGCTTAGTAATGTGGTCTCCACCTAGTCGATACCACAATAAATCGTGTTTGTATGCGAGCTCGTTGAATCCCCTTCTGCGTTTTATTTATTTATTTATTTATTTATTCGATATACACTTTTGGAACGTGGCCACTCAACTACAATCGTGGTGCATCCAACAACCAATAAAACAAACAAACAAAGATAATAACAGAATGATTAAATTACACATGGCCTGAATAATCACATACAAATTCCCACTAGATCACTACACTACCCTAGAAAGACTAGTACCAGAGAAGGATTGAAATTCTCCTCTCTCTGCTAGGACTAATGAAACCCAGATTAAGGAGGGGGGTGGTGAAAAGGAAAACAAGCTGACCAGAACTGTGAGGAATGGACGAGCAAAATGACACAGGCATGGGAATTCCGTCCATGATGAGTGATTCATGCAAAATAACAAAAATAATGCTGAATGCTAAAAGTGCTTGGCTGCATAAAATATGATGACAGACTTAAGAATACATTATCTATTATCCTTTACATCCAACCCATACACACCACACACACACTACATCACAGCCACAACTATATGGGCCTATACATGATGTTACAAACAATATTACATAATTATACCCTAAACAAGTAAATAACAACCGTGCAAACCAACATTCCATATCGATTACATCACCATACACACACAGCACAGGGTAAAGTATGTGCCCTACAAACACACACACACGCACTCATACGCACACACACAATCAAATAGCCAAGACAAGACAAGCATCGCTCACATCAAGATATAAATAAAACTACAATATTAAAATACTATCATAAAGAAAAACAAGCATTTGAAGTGCTACAAAACTATAACAACTGCATTGAAAAGCCTTAACGGTGTAATATGGTAACCAAAATCTAAACTTCAATCAACCAATTTTGAAGGTTAATGCGGAAGTTGTTTCTGAGCTCCCAATCTCTTTTTGCATATGTTGCATATGAATACAAAAATCATAAATACAGAGCAGCAATCATTTCAACCATCTTCAACATAGTAAATTGTTGTAAGGTGTCAATACCAACCTAAAACGTAAGGATTGTTTTTGACATGTAAGCTGCTGGATATGATGCTTTCCCATACACAAGATGATTAATACAAATTAAATTACGTTCAAGTTTGTTGTATTCATCAATTCTGATATCATTAAGCATGCTGCCAGTAACATAAAAATGTTGAACATCTTCAAGTGCCAATTTGCATGTTAAAGTGGCCTTCATGATCCGGACCCATTTTGCTGGTTTGCGACTAACGGCAAGAGTATTGCAGCGAAGTTTAAATTTAAGACTAGCGCCCCGCGAAAATCGTCTTATCAAGGAGATATTTCTTCTAACAGGAGCGTGCTTAATAATGGAATAATCATGAAGCGATGACTTTCTCTCCCGACCTCGTTATGATGGCCAGTAATGACATGCATCGTCGTTGGCTGCTTAAAATTCTGTACCCAAACTGGGTTTGAACTTTCTCCCGATTCGCGCATTGTCCAAAATTGGATGCAAACATTGAATCGCAATTAGCGCTGGCTATTATGTATATTGCTAAGGAATTGGAAACGTAATCTGGCAACATCCTTAAAGTAAGTTAACACTGTGTGTACATAAGACTTGGCCAGCGGTGTTTGTCCATGAGCATAAGCTGATTGAGGTATTTAGCTCTGACGCCGTCTTGAGAAAACTTAATGGCATCCAACCAATATCGCCCTATATGGCCCCTTTGGTGTATTTCGGGGAGCCTAAATACATCAGCGCCATTTGAAGTGTTGAGAGACTCAATCTTATCGATGTCAGTTTTACATGCGCCTCCCCAGACCGTCCGCGCATAGCTAATTCTGTCGGGAGAGCAATGGTTCTCATAAACATCACCGTAATAAACGCGGTTAAAGTTATGCTAGTCATCATACTAGACTGATTAAGCATTAGCCTATACCTTTAAGTGATAGTATGCTCATATGAGTTTGATTCGGACAGATTTTTCTTTGTGATCTAGTGTCCTAAATATTTGTTGTAGGAATCCTCACCTTTGAAATTGAATGTGTCCCCAGTTTCCATACCGAATGTGTTTGGATAATACGCTGGCCAACAATGAGAACTATTGGATTTATTGTTATTGAGTCGCGTTTCCAGGTCTTTGCGAATTAGCAAGCCAAGTCCGCATCTTATTAATCATTTTCATCATTAGCAAAGTAGACCCCATCGTCAGCCCAAAATAAACTTCATACAAACATCGTATGCTAGCGCCTAAATCATGCTCCTTAAGCAATTTGGAAATTCGTGCATGAAAATACAAAATAAAATAGGTGACAGGCACATCCCTGCTTGACGCCTTCATCATGTCGAAGAAATCTGTTTCGATATCACCAAACCTTAACCTGTCCCTGACACATTATTCAATCAAGACTATCAATAATCCTCCATATACGACCCCTAATGTCGACTTTCCACACTGCCATTAACAAGCCCCCTCTCATCTCTCCATACATTGTCCAAAGGCCTTTCGAAAGTCCAAAAAGGCTAAAAAGTCTTTTATAACCCTCGGCAAGACGGCAAACGCGCAAAACACTTTTAACTGTGAAGATGATCTTCACAACAAAGACGCGAAACCTGAGAGCCCTCCTTGGACCTCTGAAAGACAGTTGTCCCGCTCAAGAAAATCTGAGATTGTATTGGCAAGGTAATACGTTGAAATTTTTCGAAACGCAAGATGTAAGGGATATACCCCTGTAATGTTGATATCCGGCCAGGCGATCGCACTTTCCTAAAAATAGGGACAGCATTCCCTTATTCCATTCAGATGGAACTTTCACCAAGAAAAATCTCTGGAGAACAGGGGACACATAGATAACTGTGAAGCAATCGCCGCCATTTTTAAGCATTTAATCATTGGTAATCATGTCGATACCAGGCGATTATTTGTTTGTTAGATTTTGAAATAGCATCTTTAATAATCACATCCAAAACAATCTTGATGTCCGAAAGGATGTTACTGCCATCACAATAATGTCTGAATTATCCATCCTCAACTACTAACGAACGATTTGATCTTGACTGTATGCTCGTCGCTATCGTCAAGCAGATTTCTGTTTATTTTACACCGAGCTTGCGGCCAGTAATGCAAGCAGTCTGATTCATTTTCTTTCTGTCGGAGATTATATCCTCATTAGAATTTGAAATTTGGAATTTTAAAATTTGTGACTGTGGTGATTCCTTATGCTTTTTTTCTTGAAGCGTTTTGAAGCTTATTATTCGATGAAGGTTTTTAAACTAAAAACTCAGATTTCGGCGAAACACTTAATGCACTCGCAGTGATTTTGCCAAATCAGAATATTTATTCAAGAGATGAAAGCACTATACACTACAGGAGATTAAGCACTATAGGGAAACTTACACGGTAAACCGTGGAAACTCACGTACTATTTTTTGGCGATCGATGTACTTTAGACTATAGTATACATGAAGCATGTAATAGAGTACACAATAATACTGACTCAATTATCCACTTCCCACCTTCCCTGCCAATACGAAGAGTTAAGGTTGGTTTTGTTTTTATTTAAATATAATTGTTTGTCATGATTTTGTTTTTTTACTAGCCTATTGTTGTAGCACCCCTGGGCCACTTGTGTTAAAGTGTACAACCAAACGACATTAAAACGTATTACATATTCTGTTCTGTTTCTGTTTATTATTCTGTTTTTGCAATTCGATAATACTAATTCATGCTGTATAACAGTCATCAGCATGATGATGACTGTCTCGTTCCTTACCAAAAATATGAGAAGTAATTCCAATTGATTATCTAAATGACAAAATTGGTTTCTCTTATAGATTTTTCGTGCTTAAATATTTAATTTAGCTTATTGTTTATCATAATTATACAAAACACTGGTAAAATATGATAATAAATATGAACCACGCCTGAATTGTTCAATTGACGGAGCTAATCTATGTTTGTTCCATGAATTGGGTTTACTCTATTTATACATTATATCACAATTACCTTAAAGCCACTATCAGCGATATCTTCACACTGTAAACAATTGCGCCCGTATCATTTCATCAAAGTCCATTTATTTTTTGCACTATTGTATTGGAAATTGTTGTAGTAAATACCACTGTAAGTGGCTAAGCGTAACACGCCGTATTATGATTTTTATGTTTTTGTTTATTAATAAAAGTCGGGATCCGACTTTTTCTTTAGAAACAGTCGCAAATATTGCATCTTCAGACCGTTTAAAATAATTAAGGGTCGCCAGTGAAGGAGAGTTTGAAGGTGAGGCAGTATGTTCTCCAAAAAAAAAAAACATACCTTGGGAACCAGGGTTGTCTAAAATTTACAGATCAATTTAAAATATAAAAATAAACAAAAAAACATTAACTTCTTCGTATTGGCAGGGAAGGTGGGAATTGGTAATTGATGTCCGTATTTATTGTATACTCTATACATGCTCATTATCTATAGTCGATCTACAGTACATCGATCGCCAAAAAATTAGTACCGCCGAGTTTCACGGTTACTTAGTTCCCTAAAGTGTTAATCTCCTGTGCAAACGACTGATTTCAATGAGCCGCATACCAACACGATAATTGGTATCGACTAGGCTGGAGACAATACTCAGAGCTTGCGATTGCAGTGTAACGCGATGAAACTCGCGGATGTGGATTATTAATCGATGAAATCCCCGGGGTAAAATCCATTCAGCCATTTGTTTTCCACTCCTCAAGCCAACATTTCTCATCGATAGGCCGAGACTATCAAACGGGAAAATTGAGTTTGATTTTGAGCGACTCTCAAACGCCCGATTTGTTGATCTGCTGCTAATTTTAGAAAATAAACTAACTTTGCTTGGGTAATTGCTATCGCTAAAACTCCCTTTTATTGTTTCAAAAATACTATAACCTATACCATATCTAAGGGGGGCGAGTTGGCAGGGAAAATATCGTTTTTTGGGGGGCGACTTGTCAAGGCAAATACGTTTTTTGGGGGCGATGTGGCAAGCAATAACGTTTTTGAGGGGCGACTTGGCAAAGCATATACGTTTTGGGGGGGCGAGCTTGCAGGGTGTGAGATTGCAAGGGGGCGAGTGTCCTGACTGATACCTTGTTGAACATGTGAATGTTGTTGGCAGAATACTACATTCTTTCCTAATCATGGCTATGCTTACCTTTCTCTTGAATCTTCTTCGACCCATAGTTGCGCTAAAAGTTCTTGTAAATTTCTTATGATAGGTAACCGAAGCAAACACCCGCATCAAGTTTACACTGGCACTTAATTCATGAATTTGTCTTTGATTTCACAACACACCGTTCACTTGCGAGTTTTCCTTGTGCGTCGCCATTGATGTGGTACTCGTTGTAGTGCACCAATTCACAGTCTGTATGTGTGAAATATGTTCTGTTGCCAATAGTATGAACTTTGACATTACACACGAGATAGCCCACAAGCTGTACCTTCGGATAGCTGGTCTTCGTCTGCTGCACCCAAGACGCAGGCCGTGTACCATATGCTTCTGTTTGCATCATACAAGTAGGCCTTCAGAGTTTATTTGAGGATTCCTATTTCAAACCCCAAAACCTGACCTGGAGCAGGTGAAAATATCACCCTAAGGCATAAAAGAAATATGTTTGTTGGCGTAACGGAGAAAAAATTCAGGTTTCCTGAGTCGTTCAGATTTTTTTTTTTAATTTTTTTTTTAGATCTTCTCAAGGTTTTCCTCTAAAATGAATATAAGATGCTACTATTAAAGCTTTTTTTCAATGACATAGCAAATATATTTTATTTTACCTTGTTGTAGTTACTTTGTTGTCTTGTTTTGTTTTGTTATATTTTGTCCTTTGTGTTGGTAAAAAAAAATACTTTTTTTTAATTGTGGATTTTTTTTATTTTTTTTATTTTTTTTATTTTGTGCTAATTGCATAAAAACTTTTGAGTCGGCAGGTTTTTTATGGTCGGTCGGGTTACGCCAAACAAACAATTTTTTTTTTTTTTTTATGCCTAATCACTGACAGTGTGAATGGGACCCTTTTCATCAGCTGGATTGCAGCACGGATTTGACACGGCTTTCACTAGCTGACCTACCATAAAAAGGTAATAGGCCTACTATCCCTTTCCAAGCTTTTCCACTGATCTACCAACAAAAAGAGTTGTTAATAACAACCGCTTTCTTACAAAGCTTAAAAAGCTTTAAGAATGGTAAAAATGCTGCAAAAAATAGTAGCCTTCATTCCTTTAAAATCATACTAGCATAAATAGCTAATCCTTTTCCCTGTCCGCACGGAACCGCGACTAGTAGGCCTATATGAAAAATGTAACCCGGGTCCCTTTGATTTCTGCTCAATCTGACAACAATTTATATTGAATGCCCCCCCCCCCGGGTTAGGCAAAACAACACCACAACAAGAACAAAACAAACAAAAAAGTTTGTTTCCAGTAGGTTGGTCGCAAAAAGGCCAAATACAAATTCATTTTTTTTTTTTTTGAAAAAATAGTTGTAAATCGGCGCGTGTTAAAAACAGTTGCAACCATAGTTGTCAAATTAATTAGTTTAATATGTAAACAAATATATTGATTTGGGATACTTTTTTAAAATTAAATTTTTCTATCTTTGAGGCATTTTTATCATAATCAATAAAAAACAAAATGCATTGAAAATCAAAATATACACGGTCTACATGGAAACACTTTTTTTTTGCCGTAGGGGGGGGGGGGGGGGGGGGGCTATCTAGCTTTTATATACCACGGGATATACCTATACTGAAGGGGATAAAGGAAGTCATCATCCCCTCCCATATGATATGTCCCGCTTGAAATGGGGGTTACTTTTTTCATAAAATCCAGGCATGATAAAATTCCTAATTAGACATGGTTCCATTTTCTCCGGGGGGGGGGGGGGGGGGGGAGGGACTCACGTATGAAATCGATATGGGTGTAACGCTCACGCTTCCAAACCCAGGGGGCATTTGGTGCAAGATGGACTGAAAATAGGGGTCTTTGGTGAGATTCCAACCAATTGTGCCCGCACATGGGTTTTCCGAGTGACAAATTGTAAAATTTTTTTTCAAAACAAAATGGGGTCTCTAGGTGAGACTTTTGCAACATTTTCTTAAAAAAATAACATCGGTCCGTCCTCGACCGCTTGTGTCGCCTGCCGTCGCGGTTAGTGAATGATAGCCTAACATGACATTTGACCTTGCTTATGTTGGACCTTTGACCTTGATAACAACAATGAGGGGCCCCATGTTGCACCTATGATTCAGTGGTTCCAATTGAACTTCAACTTTTCAAATGAGGTCAATTTTACATTTTCACCCATTTTAACAACTTGACCTCACATGACCTTTACCTTGGTATGTGAACCCCCCCCTTTGACCTCATCACAGCAATGAGGGTCCCATGTTTGCACCTATGATTCAGTTTTGGTCCAATTGAACTTCAACTTTTCAAATGAGGTCAATGTTTACAGTTCAGCCTATTTTATTACAACTTGACCTCACATGACCTTTTGACCCTTGGCATGGACCTTTGAGACTCATCACAAGTTTACAGGGATGTCAGTTTGCAAACTGTGCACCCAAGTTTGGTTTGACTCCCATCCATCAAAGTATTAGGCTTACATTCAAATGTTTAACTCCTTTTTCACGACAGACATCAACAACATCAACACAGACAACGGCAGTGGACAAGTGATCCCTATGTGCCTTCCTCCGCCTTAGGGCAAGCGACACAAAAACAGTCTTTGGGTGAACATTTTTAAAATTTCCCCAAATTTCACCCAATTTCACTTCATGTCCCTTTATTTCCATATTTCCCAACATTCCTCATAATATCCCTAAAGCCCCCCTTTCCATCAACTTCCCCATGTTTCCCTAAGTGATCCTATAAATTGCCCTAAATTACCCTGAATTTTCCCCCTCATTTTCATCAATTTCTCAAAAAATCCTACTGTTCACTATTTCCCCCCCTAAAGTTCCCCAATTTCCCTTCATTTCCCATAATTTTTAATTATTTCCCTTAATATTCCCCTCAATTTTCCTTAAATCTTAATTTCCCCTAATGCCGTTGCCGAATGTCACCCAATTTCCCTTTATTTCCAAAAATTCCCCCAATTTCGCTTAATTCCTCCTAACTTACTTCCTTTAATTTCCCCTAGTTGCCTAATTTCCACCCAATTTCCCTTCATTTCCCATAATTGCCCTAAACTTTCCTTAATTTCCCTTAATTCCACTCAATTCCCTGAACTTCCCTTGTCCATCCTCGTAGCACCTACAATAAAACAGATTACAAAATGAAGAAAAACTAGAATTTTCGGCGGTTCTCTCGGCTTTCGCGCTCGCTATATCAAAGAAATATAAGCTGGAGCCCCCATGAACTTGACCTTGGCCACATGACCTTTTGACCTCATCAACATATGAGGGATCCCATGGTGCACTCTATGACAGAAGTTTGTTCCAATTGAACTTTCAATTAGGTCAATTTAACATTTTTAGCCTATTTTCAAGCTAGACCTCAACTGACCTTTGACCTCGTCACAGTGACCTTTGACCTCATCAACAATGAGGGATCCCATGGTGCACCTATGACAGAAGTTGTGGGTTTGCCAATGGAACCTTCAATTGAGGTCAATTTAAAAAAAAAAAAAACTTAAACATTTTGTGACACACACATCCATACATACACACTTTATACATACACCTTACACACTCCACACATACACACGCACAACCGGATTGCTAAGTGTCCCTGCCAGCTATAGCTGCGGCCCACAAAACACCTTTAAACATGGACCACAACCTTAAAACACTGGTCGACATCCTTAAAACCAAGTCACCCTCCCCGTAAACCCGGACACTCCCTAAAGTTCGTTCATGACTACCACTGGCACTGCAGTGCATTGCAGTACATTGCATTAACTTGAATAGCAGTCTCTGCCCATACTGCAATGGCGTACTGCAAGTTAATTCATTCTATTGTCTGTTCAATTAACCGAGATGTCCGGTTTTTATTAAATTATTTCCAAAAATTATAATACGCTTTCGAAAAAAATCACGAAGAAAAGTTGTTATGCTATTGGACCCAACAAGATCATTGGGTTACAACTTGAAAACATATTTCTTTTTGGATTTTTTTTTTCAATTTACACTGATTTTATTGATAAACACAACAAACTGGGTCCAGGTGAATATTGACTTTGACTCTGAAACTTTGATGACAGACCAATTCACGAATTAGGGGCGCTTCAAAAGCATGTTCATACAAACAATTTATTGTTCGTGGGACCTTACTTATTGATTTCAGGTGTTTGAGTCGTGCATTAATGCATGGGCAATATTTTCAATGCTCGTTGGAAATACCACCACTTTTAAAAGAGGCCCTGTCTGTTTTTATTCCATTGGTTACGGACAAAGAATATCAGCTCTCCTGTAATTGTTTGTCCATCAAGTAATATGCCATGCGTGTGCACTTGCATATCATCTCTTTTGTAGTGGCAAACAAAGTTTTCGGATTTGATCCTTTTGATCAAAGTTTGGTATTATTTATTTCATCCAGTAGCGGACAATATTGATCGTGAATTATCTCCGACAACTTTTAACTACCTACAGAGAAGGAGTCAATGGAACCTTTCACAAAACGTAATACTAATGGTACAAACTTTATTCGCTGGATTTTGAAACGAGGGTAAATACCCAGATTTCAATAGAGTTTGAAGGTTTAAATGTCCCATTCCTATTTTTGTAAAAACGTCCTAGGTCCAAAGATACCCAAACAACTTTCTTTTCGTGATTTAATTTCGAACGTGCGTATTTTTGAAATAATTAATAAAAACCAGAACATCTAAGTTAATTGAACAGACAGTACCTGCATTGCGGTGGGTTGCATCAAGTTGCAGCAGAAAGTGATTGATAATTGCAATGCAACAGTACTGCACACTGCATTGCAGTGGAAGTATGAACGGACCTTAACAAGCCCCATTGAAATATATCGAAGTATGGACTTAAAGAGTGGTTAACATTTTTTTTCACAGACAGATGAACGACACATGCACATGGATGCTACCTCATTTTTTTACCATACCCCGCCCCCACTACAAACTCATGTGGGCGGACCCCCCTGTAGGTAATTAATAGCTCAAAATGTGCATGATGTGTGGTTCAAGTGTTATTCACTATTAATATTTCTAATGCTGACCATAAAACAAAAGAGTATTAATCACCTTAATGTAGCTCCCAATTAGCTGCTTTGTTATAAAATACAATTTAAACTGCAGAAGGGGGATAAAGACGTAATATTTGTACTGGAAGTCACTTTTTCCCACAATGCAGTGGGAAAACACTCTCTTCTTCTTCTCCGGGAATCATTGGTGGTGCGAGAATTGGGCCAGGATCTTGGCAGTACTGGAACTTATTTTGGTTTCCAATACTCAATACACCCTCTGGTCGACCCCGACCCGCAATTTTGAGCCAAGATAGTCAACTCCTCACCCCAATCATTGTGCCACTGGGGGAAATGGTCAGGAATGAGGACCTGATGTTAATCATGCAAACGAAATAAATCAATACTCCTAATAAAAAAATGCAAAACCACCCCAGGTTGTCTTCTCAGGGAAAAAGTTTCTCTCATGTCAGGTGGCCTGAGGTCCAATATCAAAGGGCCATAATTAGGTTCTGAAGGTGCATGAGAGATTTTGGCACATCCATATATTGTGATTTCATCTCGATAAGACCCCAAGATTTTTCTTACCTGTATTTGGCACAGAAGGCCTTAAAAAGTGCAAACTGAAGGCAATTTTGAATTGCTTAATCTCAATATGAAACATAGGCGAATTTATTTGCTCCTATAGTAAATTAGAAATTTCACAATGTATGTACCATGAAATGATTCTCAGCTTAATCCTTTCACAAGGGGATAGTTTATTATAAGAGTTTAACATAGTGCAAAAATCCGAATTTTCAACATTTTTTAGAGACTCCCTGTCCATGTGAAATCCTCATTGCAACAACCTTTAAAATAGGAAAATACAAACATTCATACAAAAACCCTCAACACATTTAAAATCATTTGCTTACTTTCAAAAGTTATTCTTTCACACACTTTTACTGGTTCAAATTTAGCATAGTAAAAAGAGAGAAAGACATTTGGAAATTAAAATTTATGCAATTCACCGGAATAATACTCAAGATTATTCATCGACCTGCCTCAATGTCTACAACAGTTATAAGGGCTTTAGTGGAGAATAAACAAGACGTTAACAGGGATGCATTGTCAAACACACATACACACCCCTGTAGTGCCTAAAATGAATGCATTTTCAAATTCACGTTCTGAATGTAGTTTTAGATTTATGCACCATGTTGCTACCAATAATATGGTGTGTGGGGAGGGGGATACACAACTCCTAATGTCTGGACATGGTAGCAGCTAGCTAGCATTTCCCCTTAAAGACACTATCGCGATTTGCTAACTCCGCAAATCGAAACATCAATCAAAAATCAGATCTTTGCTGTATGTAACTAAGCTATCCTAACTACCCGCAACTGATAAGACCAAAGCAACAATAAGGACAAAATCGAATATCTTAGTCATTACTGTCGACGGAACACTTATACAAACCCGTAATTGAATGGAGATCGTATCTTGGAACACTGCCGTTTTGTTTTCTTCCCTTTCTGTCAATTCTCATCTGGAAAAGGACTTATGAATTTAACAGACTTATCCTTCACTTTGAAGCTATTCCGCAAATTATTCAAATATTTTTCAAATCAATGATGTTTCTTTAAAGCCACTACACGTTTTTTTCACGATTCAACAAATTGCTCCCCATACTGCATCAATTTCAGTTTTTTTTTTACCGTTGTATTGGACTTGTTTGGAGTAAAGACCCCCTTTAAGTGGCTAAGCGTAACAACGGCCCTATTTTGTCAAGATATTATAATTTTATGCTTTATTTACTATAAAGTTGGGATCCAACTTTTTTAAGGTCTAGAAACTGTCTTAAATGGCATCTTCAAGACCGCTTTTAAATGCTTGGTGTCTTTTTTTCACAAAGAACATTGAATAGAGGGTTGATAGCCTAACACCAGCAATTTAGACACAAAATAGGCATTTTAAATTTTGGGAAAAAAGAATGATAGTTGGATTTAAAAACACGGCCAGTCATTTTTTGCAACAAAAAGCCCAGTTTGTTCTAAATTGCTAGTGTTTAGGTCATATCAACCCTTATATTACTCTTCTTTGAAACAGCCTTAAAATTATTTTTACAGTGGTCCTTGAATATCAATTTACGACTGGTTTTTTTTCAAGAAAAGTTGGATCCCACTTATAGTTAGTAAATAAATGCATACATGTACAAATTGGTCATTTCAGTCAGGCAAATATGGCACGTTAAGCTTAGCCACTTACAGAGGTGATTACTACAATCAGCTCCTACAACAGTGCACAAATAGACTAAGCTTGATGAAAATAGGGGGGGTGCAATTTCATTTACATTTTGAGAATTCTCTGATATGGGGCATAATTTGCGATGGTCATTACTGAATTTATGCTCCGGAGTATTGGTTAGTGTTAGGGTTAGATTTGATAGCATGAGAAGTTAACGAGAGCTAATGCATTCCCCTTTTAAACTGTAACTTCCTTGATCTAACTTTAATTGCATAATTGAGATGTCACAATATTTGTTTGCTTCCTGGCACGCCAACTATGAGTGAGTGAGTGAGTAAAAAGTTAACAACGCACTCAACACATTGTGTTTATATCGTGTCATTACGTTATGTCAGTTACCGTTACCAAACATCAAACATCCATCACAATAAATACCAATCACAACCTTTTTTTTAAAAAAAGTTAAAAATATTTATAGAATCGGCCTCCTTCAGGGAAATTTGATAACCTGTAGAGGGCCTAATATCTTGAATAATAGTTGCAATCTCGGGACAACTGTAATATTTTTCTACGAATAAGCGCAAATTCAACGCACTCAAGTAATACTGTTTCACAGACTCTTAACTATGAGTTCTCCTTTTTCACTTCTTGCTTTTTACTTAAAAGGGTTGTAACTGATATGTCATCAATGATGTTACTTGCTGGGGCATTAATTTAGAATTAGAGTTGAATTTTAGGGTTGTGGAGTAAATTATTTAGTAGTGCTCCAGATGCATGGTAGGTTGACAATATCTCAACTTTTGGCAACTACAGGTAGCTCATAACCAATTTCTAGGTATTTAAATAGTGGCACCGGGGCGCTCATATCCGGTAAAGCAGGGAAACACTTTTTCATTCAGTAACTTCTACTCTTTATTGAAGTAGGATTATTGTTGTATCAAGTGGACAAGTATCACATTCCTATAGCTACAATACATTTGTAAGAGTTATTGTGACCAGTTTAGTAACACACAATTTTTAACTCTGTCTTTTCAAACCCCTGCTTTCCAATTTGGAGCCGCCCCTGGTGGTACTCAATAGGCATATAGTAACCACTCAGTACGTAGACTAGTGCTGGGACTTGTAAAACGTTTAAACAACGGAGGGGTTTCCTACACGTTTAGAAAATTCACTACACGTTTTACCTTCAGCCAACCCTACTAACTTTTTTCAAGTATTAATTTTAATGGCGAAGTCAAATTTTCACCAAAATTACCCGCCGTCAGTAAAAAGTAAGTTAACAGTTCCGATGCTTCTTCTAGAAATGTTTTCCGACTTTTACGGAAACACGTGAATTCCGTGTTTGCCATGTTCTTGTACGTGAGTGGAACGACTTCAGCATATACACCGAATAACACATCCGCCCCTAATTACGCGGTGCTTCAATTAGAGAGCGATCTATATTACCCGGATGATCTACAAAAAAGGTAAATTGGCAGCTCCCACAGTGATTCGTCGTTTGGTGGATCTTTGGGAATATCACTGCTTTATTTTTGGATTAAACATAACATAGGTATGTACAAAACAACATTTTATGGTTCAGATGATATTTATGATCGAATGCAAAGCCGGTTTAATCCGAGTATGAACGATTTAATGTGCAAGAATTGCATTTGCTTGGAAGCGCCAAATTTTGGCAGTCGTTAACTCGTTACACCGTTTAAAATGTTAACCAACGAAAATACAGACCATGTAAACGGATAGGAAATTAAACGGTAACTTCCCAGCTCGACCGGGTACCTATTATATATGAGGTACAACCACCAAGAAGAATCTGGTTTGGTGAAACGTCTTCCAAAAGGTCTCGAAATTGGAAATGACATCTTTTTTTTTAAAAAAAGAACACGATCTTTTGGATTAATACATTCCTAAAATGCATGATAATAAACTAGAATTTCGTTCCCGCGGTTCTCCGGCTTTCGCGATTCGTGACGGGGGCTTGTTTGGTTTCCGTACGGAACCTTATCAGACCTGACCTGCAGTGTTGTAACCTTTTGTCACCTCCCCTAGGGCCCCCTGTTTAAATACCCCCAGGGCCCCTTGTAACTTAAGTCCACTTTATTTACCTCTCCAGAGTCTAAGGTCTTAACTGCCACAATGTCCCTTATACACAAGATCCCCGTTTCATCTGTCTCAGAGCCACCTTCCAGCTGCCACCGAGCATACATCTCAAGTAACTAAAATTCTCCTCATCGAACACAGGTGCCCTTCCCCAACTAACCCAAATATGGCCAATTCCAATACTCATGGTCCCGTTCCAGACAACATATCTTGTCCCTGAACTAACCCATATTCTCTTCCCAATTACCCCAGTCCACTTCCCAACTATCCTGTGTTTTCTCCTTCCAACCACCCCAGGGTGCTCCTTTCCCCGAACACCCCATTTCAGGCCTCACAGCACGCCCTCCACACTGAGTTACTAACTTTTTTACTTTCCAGTTGAAGCTAATAAATTTAGTTCTTGAGGTCCCTTGTGGGAAATTGTTTGCCTCGGAAGCTTAAGTTGAGCCAAATTTGAGTTCTAAAGCCTACATATTTCCTCCAAATCCATTTATAAGGCCCTAATTTAAAAGACAAAAATCAGTTCCCCAGTCCCTAAGTTCAAAAGTTTCAAATTCGGGCAACAACCATCCCTAAACCAGAGTGCCTCCCGGTCTCTCGCCCTCTCGCTGACACTTACCATTTTTCCTTCAGTTTGAATATGAAGCCAAATTTGTTCAAAAGCCTCCAAGTTTCCTCCAATTTTTTTCTAATTCTAAGGGCCATATTAAAGCAAACAGTTCCCAGTCTTAAGTTGGAAGTCGGACCACACAATCCTTACCCAAAAAAGTTGAGTGCCTGCTCACCCCCTCACTCTCATACTCTCATCACTTTCTCCTGATTCTTGCAGCCCACATATTTCCATCTGCATGTACATAGTCTTCCAAATCCTAAAAAACTATATTGACAACATGTCATGTTTAGATAATCAATTGGACTGATTTTTTAATCATTTAACAACAAACATTTTGTGATTATAACTAATCTATCCACAGCAAAGAAGCAAAATTTTTAAATTTTATACATTAGTTAGCAAGAATACAAATTGTCAATTTGACAATAAATAGTATAGGCCCATGCATCGCGGGGAAACTCCCCCCATGGAGCAGAGCCTTACGGAGTCCAAGGAAGTACATAACATGATTATAATGTTTTATCACATATCCCATAAACAATATGGGACCTTGATGATCACATCTGTTTTCTGCTATAATGCCTTGTGTATACGTGTATAATTTGACACGATGTATTTATGGGATATTGGATTTCATGGACTTTATTGTTCTGCAAAGCATTAAGAACTCACAAGTTAGGTGGGGGGAAGCTTATGAGATTAGAATATTTAATCTATTCACCATATCCATACACAATAGATGAGACCTCAACTGCATATACAAATTGTGATGTTACAACTATTTATAAACAGCATTAGTTTGGATAATTGACACAATGTCTTATGGGATATTGGATTTGTTGTTTCATTGATTCTTCAACTTTCTTTAGTCCACAATGCAAAAACCCTTTCTCAAAACGCCGCTCCCACTCATAGTTTTCTCAATATGATACCCCCATTTAGGAACATGGAATATTTTCACATGGCAAGTCTCTATATTTACTTCATTTCTTGAAACTACTTGCCTCACAAATCGTCCAAAAATTCCACCTTTTTCCTCACAAAAAAACAAACAATCCTTTCGGCCCTGGAGAAGACTTCAACACAAACATACCAATTTTAATAGCTCCAACACCGCTTCCTCTATCCAAACGTGACATAAGTAAAAAGTTTTCCTCACATCAAACTGCAGTACCACCCCCAATACGTGCACGACTTACTCTGTCTCTGTCCGGCACATTTTTGATTTTCAAAAGTGACCCATTCCTATACGACTAACGTCTATAATAGTAAAGTGGGCCATACTTTAATAGAGTGTTTCTTCTCTTACAATATTATCAATTCAACGATTTACATTTTTAATACGATTTACATACATTTTATACATGTAATCCTATCAGTACTACACATATATTAGGAATAAAATACCTCTTTCAAATATTGGTATTCTTCTTCAAGACAATATTTGTTTCTTTGGGCAGAAAATCTCGGGCATTTTGTTTTTACAAGGTTCACTGATCCAGCTACTTTGATAGTACTGCTTTAAAGGTGGTATAGTGTTTCTTCCCATAAATGCATTTCCTTCCCAATAACAATTTTTTCACTGGCTGTCAGTGAGCTATAGTGAGAAAAGTACTGAAATTGCAAGATGGGATGAGTTCTGTTCATTTAGGGACTTTATAAAAACTAGTGCAAAATATATTGGAATAATGCATTGTAGGAAGACCACACCCCTCTGTACTTCATACCTCTACATCTATTCTCACACATCTGGCCAAAGGATTGAGTCATCACTAATTTGCATCCGTATCATGCACCCCGGCTGTGTACGGCGCAGATTCAGCTGCGCCTTACCGAGAATGTGTAAGTTTAAAGGGGCAGTTTGGGATCCCCCACCTCAATCCCCCCGACTTACCTCAAAAAGTTAAATCATCTGAATTGTTAGCCTTAGTAATCCATGTGTACCTTAATCTTATGTGCAAATTCGGACGTCGAATATTAGAAATTTGCAATTTTTGTATTTTCTTTTTCCTTGTCCGTAAACGTATAGAAATTCCAAGCACATGTGGCCTATGGGCCCGGACCGTGGGAAACAGCAATTGCTTCCATCAACACAAAACACATAAAACAAAGGTGCTGGAACCACGAAATGCACCTTAAAGGCATTTTGTGATCCACAGCCTCGTTCCTCCACCCGATTTACCTAAAAATGTTTGAGATTTTTAATCATCTGAACCGTTAGCCTAGTAAATCCACGTATGCCCAATCTTCGTGCAAATTCGCTCGACATCTGTTAGAAATTCGCACTTTTGTATTTTCTGTCCCGTAGATGGCAGAAATACAGCACAGTCCTATGGGACCATGGGAAACAGCATTGCCTCATACACCAAACTGCAAGAATCGGATAGCTCAAATTTTGAGAACAAGTCTTTGCTTAAGGATATCTAGTGAATCAACGAATAAAAGAGAAGGTGCTGAAATCACGAAATGCACTTTAATAAACGTGAAGCCATGACAAACTCAACTCCTTACCTTGTAGTTCGACAAGTATCAACTTTAGATTTCAGGTTTATGTGGGTGCAGAAGCATAAGAAACTGTATGGCCTAACTTTCCACACAAGCAAGATGTGAACAGTTATAGGCAGTAGACTGATGCATTGACCCACATAACCTTGAAATCTAAAGGTCATACTGTTAAACAAGAATGAGAGTCCTGTGATTTACTTGCAAAATCCACAGTTATGCAAATAGTTAATTTATATTCATACATGTAATTATCTCATTAATACACATTAACCCTAATACACTAAATCTCACGGAATCTCACAGCACTGAGTGAGAAAAAAAATGCACTAAGTCCGAAAGTAGCGATGACTCATCAAAACAATACTCCTATGGGCCCGAAATCGCTGGCCGGGCCAGCGACAATGCCGCCGTAGCTGATATCCCGGGTCATGAGACTGGGGCCCAAGGGCCCTGGGTTCGAATCCACCCAAATTTTTGCCACTTTTCTGTTCCCCTCTTCCCTCATCTTCATTCCCTCCCTGGAGATAGGCTGAACCGATGTGGGGTTAGGGTTATTAACCCTTTTTTACATATATTAAGTTTATAGGCACTATCAGTGATTTGCAAAAGAGAAAATGTAAAAAAAAAAAAATCAAATCAGATTTTTGCATGTCTATATAACTGGTAAGTATCCTTTACATACCCTAACAAGTGATAAGACCAAGCACAGCCAAACCTATTAAGGACAATCGATATTAGTCTCACTGTTCCATAACGGACACTTTACTACAAACCATAATTGAATTGGTATTCATATCTTTGAATATTGTTTTCTTATTTTTCAAGCATCATTTTTGTCAGTTGGAAAAAATACCTTATAAGAATTCTCCGAAATTCCCTCCACTTTAAGCTATTCCGAATATTTTCAAATATTTATATTTCTTTTGGGTGGAACACTGATAGTGTCTTTAAATTGTTTCATATAGTATTCCATTAACATGCGTACACTGTCTGTATGTAAAATTACCCCCCCCAATAAATACCCCAATTTTTGTTTGTCAAATTTCCTACTAATATCACAATACTCTTTCCATGCAAAATACCTAATAAGTATTGGAGGTTTGGCAGATTTCCTGGCCTGACACTGGCTAAATATGTGTGCAACTTGCCCAGTATTTCTTAAATTATATTCTTACACAGCTGTGAAAATGTAAGCAATTTCATTGGCTGATGCCCGAATTTCAATTCGATAATGGAAACCCCAGGTAGTATGCGCTGTGTATTACGGTATTTTGGAGCGTTAATGCGCTGTGCGTCACACTTTCATTTTGCTAATCACACGCACATGCAAACGTTACGTCTAATTGAGAACTTATTTTGCGTTTAATGGGTGGTTCAAAATTTTATCACTGGATACTGAGTCCGTTCTGTTTATTCAAGCCATAAATATCGCAAATTAGGTTAAAGAATACCGAATATAAATTTCTGTTTAAGAACGAGAAAAAGGTATGATTTTGGGACCGGTACTATCTTTACAATGAATGAAACGGCGATTTTTTTTTGTGCCATTATTTTGCATGGAAGAAATGCAAGTGTCTTGACATGGAAACAACAATGATATGAAACACAAAACAAAAATGATAGACTAGGATATAAGTGACACATTAAAGTAACCCCGAGACGATAATACAACCAAGAATATTGGCGGGCGGGGGGGCGAGGATTTTAAGCAAGAACATCACTGGTAACATCTTATCACAATATTTTCATGGAAGACACGATTTTCACAAACAAGAGTGCTCACAATCAATAATGCCCCTTTAATGCCATCAGATACCAGGGGTGGATTTCACGAAGATTCCAACCATCGTATGACTTATCGTAAGCAAAACATAAAGTAAATTACTGTTAGAAATCCGTATTACTTTTGTGATGTGTCGGACTTAAGAGGGTTTACAAGCATTCGTAAGTCTGGTTAATTGCCAAGAAGCGTGGTGTTTGTTATTATAAATTCTGTCATTGATCGGCATAGTGACTGACGATATCTTACATCGATAAATTCGCTAGCATGCCCCAAACAACGTGACGCAATTAAGCTTAGTTCAGTGACTATCAGGACAGTATCAGGATTCCTAATCAGCAAAATGGAAAAAAATCACCAACAATAAGATTGTGATGCCGGTAAATAAGTACAAGTTACCCTAACATACCCTGCCACATGATAAGACCCGAAGCAACCTAATAAGAACAAAATCAGATACTGTAGTCATTACTCTCCGAACAGACACTTCCTACAAATGTAGTGAATAGGATTTGTATCTTGAACACTGCCATTTATTTTTTCTGACAATTCTTCAGTTGGAAAACGTCAACGTATAAGGATTCTAAAGACTTATCTACACTTTAAGATATTTCTTCAAATTTCAAAATTTTGACTCTTCAGGTGAATCACTGATAGTGTCTTTAAATCAACTCAGTTGCTCAGGATGTTGGGGCGAGTACCATGCTCGTAACCACACTGTGAATATGCTAAAAACTTTTAGCACGGGGTGATTTTTAAGTGCACACACACATCAAGGCCTGAAAGTGGTGACCAGAGGGTGTATGAGTCCATCCCACAAATGCACCAGTTTTGGGAAATTGAACTTCTAATAAGGTATGGATCCTCAAAAATCCTATTATTAAACACATTAAAACCCGAACTTTTACACTCATTTTAGCCCACAAGGTGCTATACTTTTGGAATTTTCGGTATGATCATGCAAGGGCTGGGTTCTTAAACTTCAGCAATTTTTATCGTAAGTATGATGGTAGTAGTAACAGTATATAGCACATGGCAATGCATTGGGGAATTGATTCAAAATCCCCTCTGAATGGTGTTGACAAGCCTTTTGAAGAAGGTCAATCCAGTGGCCCTCACCAACAAAACTCCTAGGCTGACATCTACAGTACTTTTCCAGGGGTTAAAAGATTATGTGGATCCACTGTTCTCTTCAACTGTTCTAAGAGATCCAAACAGCCGTCCTCACAACTCTTCTATTTAACAGTTCTTCTTTACCAACCCTATCCATGCTCGCCAGTGCAGGTTCCGTTGACAGCCAGGGCTCGTCTACAGAAAGGAAAATTTACATCAACAAAAACATTAGGTCCATTGCAGAATTAGTGTGATATCAGTAATTAGTCAAAAACACACTATGTTTATACTCATATAATGCGGCCTGATTTCCTTTCCAATGTTGACTGAAATAATGCATCCTCTGAGAAAGTGGAATGCCCACAATACCTATTTTCGCACCCCCTAAAAGAGAAAATGGTCTAAACCAAGTGACCCAGGCACACCCGGCTCGGCTTACTATTCCCCAATTCGTTGGCTACAGGAGCCCACACGGATGCATGCGACATATCATGTTGTGGGTGGGCGGGCATGGAAGCGGGAAGTCAACATTGGAAAGGAAATCAGCCTCTCAGTTATACCGATTTAAAAACACATGTTGTGTTTGACTAAATCATTACAATGAGCTGATTCCTTTACACAATGTTGACTGAAATATGTGCATTAACCCCCGTTGAATGAATACTTTCAATCAACACCACACTGAGTAGCACACTCAGTCGGAGGTTGAACATGATATTTCGGAGAGCAGCCAAAGGTGCAGTCAAAGGTAGACCAAAAACGCAGAGTCGAAAAAAAATGGAATCTAGATTCCTAAAAGTCAGGAAGCGAATAACTCACCTCGCACAAGTGGGTTTACACCAGGGGTGAGTAATAGGACTTAGACTTTCTTTAAGGTGTTAAATGACCTGGCAAAGTTTTTGGAGGAGAGCCATTAGCGAGAATCCCGCAGAGAAATCCCAAGCCTAAGGAATAGGCGCGAGGAAGAGCTCTGAAAGAGAATGGAGGCGACGTAGGCCCTGGACAAAGGGCCGAGCAACCCGCGGCAAAGGCGGGAGCCCCAAACAAGGCCTCACGCCTTGCGCACAATGAGGATCGGAGGGAACCAGAGAAGGCAAGGCGGACCCGCGTAAAGACATGGGGCAAAGAAGCCTAACCACAAAAAACGGAGGAGCGGGCCCCTAGAGAGGGGTCGAACCGAACACCACAGATGAAACCCACGGAGAGAGGCCCGGGGGAGATAAAGGTTGAAGAGACTGAATGAAGGCTCAAGGCCCCAGACCGATGCAGGGCTGAGAGATAAGTCCGACCCTGACCCGGAAGAACCTACAAGGAGAAGGAAATCTCCGAGCTAATCCAGTCGGGAAAGGGACCCGAAAGAGCTAATAAAGGAGGGCTAGAGCGACGCCGCACCCAAAGCGATTGGGGGCCTCCGCCAAGCAACTCGACGATAGAACTCAGATCCCAAGAGGTAACTAGCATTGGGTCAGAAACGGACGCCTTGCGGAGTCAATGGAAGAACCAACGCAACCGAAGGCCGAACCGAACAACCTAGGCTGTGGTAGGTTGAGCTAGTCGACGAAAAATCCAGATACGGGACATCGGAGGACAGCTAAACAAAGCCTCAAGATTAAAAAAAGCGAAAAGTCCAACCTCAGACTATCACAACCAGGAGATGGAGGGAGATTAGGCATCGACTCGGAGGTAGACAGAACCACCGAGGAAAGAATGAGGCAAACCTCCGCAATACCGGGAACCGCGGTACCAGAACCGGGCAACCGAAGAGCCAGTCAAAGGCTAGATAATGATAAAATAGACTCCCCCAGATCGGGCCAGAGTCAATATCCTGGCCCGAAAGGTAAACAAAGTGGGTAACAACGAGAAGTCTACCAGAGGGGATAACCCAGAGGCTAGCTCTGTAGAAACACGAGTCGAGCCCGAGAGGCGACCCGAGACGAGAGCTCACTAACTGCGCGGGGAAGCCCGAGCAGAAGCCTAACCGATGGAGACTGTTAGCAGAGAGCAGGTGACAAGTCGTAGAAGGACAGATGAACCTAACAGAGGAACTTCTGGACCGATAACGACACATCGGTATCGAGGGGGCAAACAAGAAGACGCGTAGCCGAACTCCGGATACGGGCATGCTCACAAGAAGAGGTCCGCGGGACAGCCCAGCGGCTTCGACACAATATCTCTGAGGAGAAGAGCAAGTGAGAGAGCACCGGAGGAGATGCTACCCGAAAGGGCGAGATACCGATTAAGGTTCACCAAAGCCTCGAGAAAGGGATAACCAACTCGTCAACCAACTCGAGACGTCAGACATGGGGGAAGAATGAATCACAACGGGGGTTTACGCCCCAGAGACTTCCCACCCGGGAGCGAGAAGCTCCCAACCGACTTTAAAGATCAGGTCACAGCCTTAGAGAGGGGATAAAAATCCCCAGTCGTAAGTGGGAGACCCCCATGGCAAGGCTCCCAGGCGAAAAGGACAGAGCCCAGTAGCAACCAAACGTGCCCCCAGGACCCCGAGGGTACTTAAGGGGAAAAGCAACAAATCCAGTCGGCAAGGCAGGCGGGAAGACAAGACCAAGCCAACTGCCAGAACAATGAGAAAGCCGCCAGTGAAGGCGACTTCGGAGAACCCACCAAAAAGGGAAGCCCGTCGCGGGGATTACCACTAGGCAGCACAGTTGAGACAGAAGGCGTGGCAAAGATAACCCGCAAGTGAAGAGATCGAACAAAGGGAGCTTGAAAAACCGCTGGAGGGGGGGACCCCCTAAGACAGATCCCAGACGGGAATCGGGAGCACACCCGGGGCCTGAAGCCCGGGAACCGCGCGAGGCCCGACCGAGCCCCAACGCTAGGCCGGAAAACAAGGCCGATGCTAAAGCGACAACGGAGCCCCAAAGCGGGGCCCAGTCGAGCCGAACCCAAAAACCGTGTCCAGGTCCCCCGAGGGAGACAGCTGGGACCCAGGCTAGTCAGCGGGAGCAAAGGAATGTGCGAGGAATGAACAGCCAGCCCTAACTCCCGAACATAAGAACGGCTTGAACGAGTAGCTCGCATCCACGTCAAGACAATCGATTTCTCCCAATCCTATTGCGGCAGCCTGTCCAGGCATAACCCCCCCAGTCGACCCACATGGATTACTGTCAAAGTGCGCACCGCCCCTGGTGTTGCGTAGGGTTAAGGCTCTGGGTTAGCACATGTTGTTTAAGGGTATCTTTTTTCCTCTTTCAACCTTTTTTTCTGACAACAGAGCCAAACAACCAGCGCGCAGGACAAATAGAGCCCAGAAGGGGCAAGAGCATCCAACTGGGTGGGAGCCAAGCATCAAGAGGGAGGAACACGAGCATCGGTCAAGAAGAATGACCAAAGACCCGAGACCGGCAAGAAGGCAGGATAGGCCCGAGGGGGGCACCAGCCGGCAGTAGGCCAAGGGGTCTCGCGCCCGCACAGAGTGAGGACGGAGGACAAGGGAGAACAGCAAAGGCGCGATGATCAGGTACCCCATACGGAGTGTAAGGCCAAGGGAGAAGACATAAAGCCCCTACCCCAGGCCTAGGCCGTCCCAGTGAAGCCCCTGGAGGGACCACGCCAGACCGGCAAGGGCACAGGCCTCATAAACCGAAGGGGGCCCAAGGTAATACACCAAGCAGCCAGGGCTCAGGCCCTAGGCCAGGCTAGGCCCGACTAGGGGGTCCAGCTAAGCGGCCTGGAAGGATGGAAAAGAAACCAGGGCCAGCTACCCCCGAATGGAAGATGAAGGGTTCTACGTCGGAGTAGCAAAAGCTAGGCGATTGAAAGCCCCAAGGCATAGGCCAAGGGGAAAGTCAAGGACCGCCAAGGATTAAAGGCCACGACGTCCCAAGGAAGTCGGGGGCTAAAGACCCAAAGGACCGTATCACACCCAAAGCTGGATACATGGTATACACCCAAGGGGAACAGGGACTAACGCCAGACGGCAACTGTCACTAGGCCCGACTTGGAAGCGGCGCTAGGCCCAAGCGACCCCAGGAGGGGAGCAGCGAAGCTGCAACATAGCTTGAGTCCAACAGTTACCCCAAGGGAGACAGCGGACCAGGTAGGGTAGCAGTAAGCCTAACAGCCAGAGCCTAGAGCCAGGACAGCCAAGGCCTAAATGGCCGAGCGCCTAACTGGCAGAGACCAGAGGCCTAAAGTCCCCGATGGTGGCTGCACACGGAACGGGCCGGACTAGCACCACGAAGGAGCTAGGTACCGGGGCAGCAATAAGTCAGGCCGCCAAAGATGCGCGACGGAAGCACCGGCGAACCCAGAGCTGAAAGCCATGGGGAGGGTAGCAGGCAGACCCGAGGCCCAAGGCTACCAAGCTCAAAGGGAGCCCGAGTGGCGAAAGCACCCCAGCGGAGTCGGGGGCAGAGTGCATAAGGCAAGTCAGGGCCCCGACGAAGCTGCAAGTATAGCACCGCAGGATGCGCCCGATTGCCCAGGCGAGGCGGGTAGGCCCGCCACAGGCAGCGCAGGAGCACCCCCAAGGTGGGGGCCGCATTCAAAGCTAGGGCAACGTCGGAGAATAGAGCGGTAACCCGGGACTAAACAAGGCTGAGAGGGCTCCCAACCCAAGGAAATGGCAAACATGCCAGCCAGGTGAAGCCATCAGGCTAGGCGGCCGTAGGGGAGCCTGCCAAAGAGCAGAATTGGGTAGACCCGAGAGAACCGCGGAGACCTACGGCATCCCCGCAGGGATGCCCGAGAAGGCCAAGGGCGCGACATCCCCGCAAGGGCGACAGGTCGCGGCGCCGTGAGTTGAAAGTCAACACCAGGGAAGGCGGACAAACAACCCCCGAGCAACACCCCGAAGATGGGACCAGCCCTGTGGGTGTTTAAGCCCGGAAATCAACCCCAACGACGGCGGATTATTAAACGTCCACCATGCAGCGCACCACAGGGGAAGGAGGCGCGGCAAAGAGGAGTGAATGGTAAACAATTCACCCAAGCCGCTCACCTACGAGAGGTGAGCGATATAAAAGGGGATTACTCCGCGGCGGACGAAGAGGGGAGAACAGCCCCTAGAAGTCCCGGAGCCACGAGCTATACAAACCGCGAGAGACTTCTAGCGACATAGGCTACGCACGGGCACGAAGCGCGCCCTGAGAGGGAATGCTGCAGCCTTGTGCACGGAGGCCCCCCGCGAGGGCAAGCCCCGGAGCTGCCCATGAGGGGGGCCCCCCCCGCCGAGAGCGGAAACACCCACTGGGTGAACCGTAACGGCGGAACCGTAGCGGAACTAGCGCTGGACGAACCGCACCAGTTACCGCACACGGAACCCCGCGTGAGGCGGGGTGGGGACAAACTGGGAAGCGCACACGGCCAAACCAGCCCGTGAAGGCCGGGGGGAGCATGAAAGGACAGAGACAGATTAAACCACGAGGGGTAGGCAGGGTAGCCATGCGGGGTGTGCTGAAAAGGCTGAACCGTAGCGGGAACAGGCTGGTCAAACCCACCCGTAACCGCGCACGGTACCCCGCATGAGCGGGACCAACATGGCAAGCGCTGCGCGCCCCCACCTGAGCCCGTGAAGGCCTGTGAAGCATGCAGCACGAGCCAGATTGACAACTTGAGTGTCTAGCAGGATAGCCATGCGGGGAGCAGTGAGCATTAACGACACCCGCGCCGCCCCCTAACGGGGCACACGAGGGGGAGGGAGGGAAACCCCTCAGGGCTGGCGAATTAAGGACACAGATGACCCAGGTTACAACGGCCCAGGACGAACAGGTCGGCAGAGTCAGAGGACCCCTAAACCACGACGCCGGGTGTCGTAATGGCGATGGATCGCGCCCTGAGAAAAATTCCGGCGTCACCATAGCCACCACACCCGATACCGGATGGACTGCAGCCGCCCAATCCCACTGGGAAAGGGGAAGAGCAGACCTTGCCAGCCTGCACCGAAAGCAAAGAGCAAATCAGGCGGAGCCGCGCCGGAGCGTGCTGTCAGGCAAGCCCACGAGGAGCCGGCGACTAGCACTAGGGGCAACCGAAACTGCCATACCGGGATGTCTGCAGGCCGCCAAAATGAACCAAGGGAAAAAGGCAGAGAAGGACCGCGCTAGCCGCACCGGAGAGAGAAGCCCCTAGGGCTTAGACCAGGCGAGCCAGCGGCCGGTAGTGAGGTAGACGGGCGGAACTCTCCGAGAGAGAAACGCCTATGCCTACTAACACGCCCATTGAAGTAGACGAAGCTACAAATCTTTAGGTGCTCCAAAAGCAGCGGGGCCGCCTGTGAAGAACTCGGACCGTTGGAGCCCGAACACCACCCCCCCTTCCCTTAGCGCAAAATAAACAGGAAACTGTGTTGTCAAGGGCGACCATTTGAAACAAAAAGGCCCCCGCAAAAGAACAAGCACCAAACAGAGCGACAGCGGAAGCAAACCCGTAATGAACACACGGAGAACCGAAGAAAGAGGGTAGCGGGGCGGCAAGCGCAAAAGACGCTGAAAAAAAGTGGGGTGTGTGAAGCGAGCCAGCTGGGCGCGCGTGCCGGAACGAAAAACGAGCGATGAAAAAACAACGGCGGGACGAGGTAAGACCCGCCCGCCAACGAAGAAGAGACAAAGTACCATCGCGTAAACAGTCACACGCGGTAAAGAATTTCCAAGTCAGTTTCACATATTTTATTAAAATACAAACAAGCATAAGAATAAAAAATAGACCCACTCACCCAATAGAACTGTTTTATTGATAGTATGGCACCTACAAGAAACAGAAAAAACAGCTCAAAGAAGCATGATCCAAAGGCCCGCAACAAGTGCGGCAATGGCTGCCTTTAGTGTTACCTTTTTTCCGCTACACAGATCACATGGACAGCACGGCGGCCCAAAAACAGGATCCACAATAAAAGCTCGCCGACGGGCGTAAAAGTCGCGTTATTCCGTCCAAATAGAGCGTATAAATCCAGTATATAAACCAGTAATATATCGATAGTATTGGGTAGTAGTATATAGTAGTAGGAGTATCCGTTGAGACGAAACAGTCCAGTATCAAATATCTCGATTAATTTTGGCCTGCTAATAAACAGAGCTGCGATGAAAACGCGTCCGTTTGGTATGGCGCCAAACGGAAATGAGGAAGAGTAATGGCCGACAGGGTGTGACCTGGGGTCACGGTTTGAGACATTTTCTCTTTTAGGGTGCTAAAATAGGTATTTGGGGGCATTCCACTTTAGAAGGGAAATGCATATATTTCAGTCAAACATGTGTAAAAGAAAGCAGCGCAGGGGAAGGAGGGGGGGCGGCGAACAGGAAAAGAGAAGGGAACAAAACAAAGGGAACGGGAAAAAGAACAAAGAGAGAGGGGGTGGCAAGAGGCAGATGGCGAGGTACCCGACCGGGCAAAAACCAATTTCCTACAGTACAAAGATTTCGTTTAAACATACCCATAGTAATGAAACCATCTCCTGTCAATATTTCAATGATTTCGTAATTGACTCCTTTGTCAAAGCTATTTATTTATTTCAACACCTCACAGGGCCTCGTCACCATGATTTTTTTAGGAGAGTTGATTTTTTTTCAAAGGGTGACCTTTTTCCCGAAATTCCAAGGGGGGGGGCTTTTTTAATGGAACATTTTTTAACATTTTTTGATAAAAAAACATACAACCTAATTTTTTTTGGAGCTTCCCGCTGTTGCAAATAGATGTGGGGACTTTTTTAAAACTCTTTTGGATTTTGGGTGCTTTGTTGGAATTGGAGGGGCATCCACCCCCACTTCCCCCTCCCCTGGTAACGGATCTGAACAACACTTTCAAATTCCACAAATCAAGTTGGTCAAAATAGCAACCCTGTGAGCAAAGTCTGTGCTTTTTCCATCTTTCTGGTCATCAGCTTTGACTTCCAGAACACATGAAATTACATCTCCAACGTGGCCAACTATAGTACCTTGTGCAAATAACTCATAGTTATCTAATTAGGGATTCAAACATTTTAAGATTGTTTCATCATAATCAAAACACTTTGCATCCCTCTGGTGGCTAAAGCCGCCCTCGCGGAATAAAAATACACGGGACCATCAGATTGCAGATTTGTTGATTTTACGATGAACCAATCTGTAATATGTTTTTTGAATCCCTTTCATTTCCAACAATCTTCATAAAACCATTTAATATCATTTATATAGGAACATAATTATTCTCACTGTAAATTACTAAATGTTCCCAGGTTGAGAGAATCTTATCCTCTTAGTATATTTTTGGCCAAATCTAAGCTAAACGGATTGGTTTTGCATCAGGAGCGTGAACAGGGGTCACTGCCAGAGGGGGGAAAATTCCCGGTTTTGATGCAGATTATTCCGGGTTGTAGTGGGTTTGTGGGGAAGATTTTCCTGGTTGGAGTATAAATTTTCCCTGTGACTCAGGTAAAAAAGGGCTGATTTGGCATGCTTTTGGAGCTTTTTTTTCCCTGGGTTGGCACCTTCCCCCCTGCCCCCTGTTACAACTACTGTTTGGCTGTTGATGCGTTTGAAGCTTGCACGTGCACTTCGCATACTCAAGAGTTTCCAAACGTGACAAAGATTGCATCGACTCTTAAAACATACTTCAATGCACTTCCGTGTAACACTGCACTGGCGTGTCAGGCTAATTTGCTTATCACTGGTGGGTACAAGGAGATACGGGAGCTGTTGAATTACAGAATCAAACTGATAATGTACCTGTTATTCTCTGACTCCTACGATGTCTTGCTTGTTTGCGACAATAATCTCTGGTAGCTTGGAGATCGGAACACAAACATCAGTAGAGACGACCCTGAAATAAATGATGAAAACAATACCAATTGTATTGCATTATTGGCGCTTGTCTGTTCAACACCCACCTGGGCCTGTGAAATTTTTTCAAAAGGGGGAATTTATAAGAGACACTACTTTTGCTATTTTTATGAAAATGTAAGCAATTTTCATGGCTTGATGCCCGGGTTCAAATCCGACAATTGAACCCAGGTAGTATGCGTTGCGTATTGATGTTATTTTTAGGTTGAAGAGCTCAACTTCATACCACGTTTTGCTACTTTGCGCACGGCTGCCAACTTGTGTCTCGGTTGCGTATGATCATTGCGTCAACGGGTTGGTCCGGGGGGGGGGGTTGTGTCACTGGGTGGTGGCAGTCCTTTTTTGTGTATTTTAAGCCGTTAAAGATGACCTTAATGTTAAAGAGCTGTTTAAGAATAGAATAAAGGTATGATTTTGGGCAACCCGGTAAACTCTCTTTACGACGATTGAACCCGGCGACACCCATTATTTTTGCTGAAACTTGGCCTCCGACTTGTTTTTTTTTCCACTTTAAAATAATGGTATCGCCTTGGTTTCAATTCGTCGTTAGAGAGAGTACCGGTTTCCCAAAAATCATACCTTTATTCTCTAACTTAAAAAAAAGCAAAGAAATGCACTTATTTCCAATGAATATATTTTTTTGAGTATAATTAGAAAGAGCAACTAAAAACTAAGATACTGCCCCTATAACGCTCAATTCCAAAGTTGAGATGAATCATATTTTTTCGTTTTAGTAACAGTGCATAGGATACTGCGTAACAAAAATCTGGATCCGGAATTTTATAACAAAGTTGCGATTTCTATATAAGAACGATTTGAGCTTAGCGATTTCACAAGGATTGATTAGTTAGGACAAGCATTTTATATATGCAAAAATATGATGTTTTTTGAAAAAATAAGGGGCGTCCTCCCCCCTTTTTTCCGGAAAAAATCTCTGAGTCAGCCTTTAAGAGCAGGATAAACCCCATTCCCTGATCATTGAGGGCCTCTACCACCTTGTTAGACGTGCAGTTTGCTTGCAGTGCCCAGAGGCTTTTAACAGAGTATTAAAGGTGCAACGAGAGATTTTTGAAGCACACAAATATTGTGTCATATAGTAATTTCATTTAGATTAGACACTCAATAGATTTATTACCTTGTATTTGGCTACACCCAAATGTCTTAAAAGAGAGGAAAAAAAAGTGATTTATTTGCTTGTACTTCAATATAAATCATGGGCTCTATACGAAATTAGAAATTTCACCCAGTTGGTATCAAAGAAAAAAAATTTATTAGCTTAATCCTTTCAGTGGGGATATTTTTTATGGAACGGTGTACATCAGGGCAAAAATTACTACTTTCGATTTTTTTCAGGGCCACCTGACATTGGGAAATATCTCGTGCACCGTTAACCGAGCGTTCAAATCCTTGTAAAGCCTTACCCTGATCCTGGTCGAGGGCTCGTGTGGCATGACCAGGGCAGCGTGTCTGGCGTCCCACATTCTTGTCCTATTTCTGTCCTCTCATGCCCATGGAAATCAGAACCATTATTCATGGCTGCTATCTCACTGGTCCTGGTGAAAAAAGCAATCTGTTTATTCTGAAAGATTGTTAAGGCTTTAACACGAGCAGGGAGGTTGGTCAACTTTGCGATCGAATTGCCGCCTGTAGATTCAAATCAGCCCGCCAATTTTCATTATGATTTTCCGGGAAAACACCACCGAAAAAATCATTAATTCCTATTTTAGATCTTGCTCCAACGACACAAATCCTCACGCATCAGTATTGCTGAGGGTGAGTTGTATCCGGCCACCCCGTTGCGGGGACAAAACCGGATTTCAAAATTTGATTGAAACTTAAGTTTTTTATGGCATGGATTAATAAACTCCCTGCAAGTGGTTGGCTTGAAATGTGGTTGATAAGTCAAAGCAGAATTTTGACCTGATTATGTAATTTTTATACGTGCATATCAACATTCCGACTTGATATCAAAAAAGCCTTCCCTGTGAATATCACAGATTTTAAGGATAAGATTGTGCACCATGACACAGTCCAGTTTACCTCGAAAACACAAACATTATCATTTTGGTATTCTGGGTATGGTGTAACCACAATCAGCTGTTTAGTGTAGATTTTGAGCTTACCATTGCTTATGGTCGATTTGATGGACAGAGGGCCATGACATCATTCTTCAAATACCATTCTGCACTATTTATGTTTTTGTTTCTTACATTTAAAAGAGACATGAGGAGATTTCCAGAAGGAAGCGCCTCAATTTTTTTCGAACCCGGGTTTTTTGCATTGGAATGCTTTTCCAATGTATAGATCACAACCGTGAAGTGAAATAAGCCAAATCCGCCGCTAGAGTAAAATCTATGATGATTTAGTTTACTTTCTGTCGTGCACGACAACAGCAGAAAGTCAAAGCACGGTGTTCTAGGGGACAGTGCGATAGTCAGGCAAGTTCAAACAAGGTTTGCTGTTTCTTTTGTACTTGTTTGGCCAATAAACCTTCGAACCGGTCTTGGTAGGTGGTCTACAATTGGATCCTGTGCAATTTGAGAGAAATTGATATCCTAAAAAACCAAATTCCTTCCATGTACACCTTTAAAGTAGTATTATGGATTAGTTCTACTTCTCTTTGATTATAAGCTAAAATATGCATTTCCATTTTTGTTCGCCATTATCGTTGCTCATCCCTTTAACGGCTTGATCAGAAGATTTTCATGAGGAGGGCACCATCAATTTAAAAAAAAATCGTGTCTTTCAGTTACATAATGCTTGTTTATAGACGAATCACTGGTGAAATGCTAAGCTTTTAAATCGAATTCCTCATATAGAAAATAACAACTTGTTATAATTCCGGATCGGAATTTTGTTATACACAGTATCCTATGGGGAGTCAATTCTACACCATAAATGTTTACTGCATCAAAACGAAAAATCCGATTATGCTCAAATTTTGGAATTGGCAATGCATTTCGGTTACTATCTTTAGTTCTAGTTGTAGTTTTCATTAATTACACCAAAAAATAAGATTTCTTAAATCTCTTGAGTCAGACTTTCGTTACTCTTCAAGTTATTTATTACTAATATTCTGTACAGCTGCATAAATTTACAAAGACATTATTTTACTTCTGCAACCAGACAGTTGACCTACTACCAAGCTCTCTGAACCTTTGAAAGGCTGTCTGATCCATGGAATTCCAGAAACCGTGTGGAGTTTTACCTTAGGGTTGAGTTTACGTATTATTAACATGCGTCCATCATCACATCATCAAGAAATTCGAAGGAAAAACAAAACAAATAAGGTATTCACTAGCAGGGGCGTAACCAGAACGGACCCCCAGGGGACCAAGGACTCAACGCGGTTTCCCGATTCAGTACCAGCTTGGGGGTGCTTAATGTGCGAAGTCTTGCCGGCAAAGCATACACGGGGTGGGTCCAGGGCGGAGCCCCCCCCCAAGCTCTTGGGTTTGCCATCTAGAAGGTAAACTAGAATTCGCGGTTTCTCGGCTTTCGCGCTCGCTTATATTCAAAGAAAATAAGTTGTGGGCCGCCCCATGCCTTTGACCCTGGAAGTGCCTTGACCTCTCATCAACATATGAGGATCGCATGGTGCCACCTATGACAAAAGTTGGTTCCATTGAATTCAAGTTTTCAATTTCGATCAATTTTAAATTTTTGCCCATTTTCAAACTTGACTCACATGACCTTTGAACTTTCAACATGAGGCTTGACCTCATTCACCTATGAGGGACCTCATTGTGCACCTATGACCCGAAGTTTGGTTCCAATTGAAGTTAAACGTTTTTCCACTTGCAGGTCAATTAACCAAGACGAGTCCTAAAAAGGGACAACTCGTCGGCATTTTAGTGCACCAATTTGTTGAAAATGAAAACAACAAATTGAGTTTTGTAACACTATATTGTAATGAAGACTATGCAAGGCATCAATCATACTGATCAACCTGTATTGTGAACAAAAGACATTCAGTTCATGTACTTTTTCTGATAAAATCTGGTATATTTTGAAGTAGAAATCGCATTGCATGGAACACCAAGTTTCAGGTTACCATACTCCTTTTAAAGGGAACTTTATCTAGGCAAGGCCAAAGCACTATTGTGTAGTAATAACATGTCATACATTGCTGTAACAAAAGTTGTGCCTGTTGACCACACATGAAATATTAGTCTGCCTAATGAACGAGTTCCATGAAATCAGTTTTTTAACAATCAACATACAAAAACAATAGATAATTCTGTACACATAGTACTATTATAAAATTGGAAGTGTATTTTGGATTATAAAGTGGCCTATAGAAGTCATCTACAGTTAATTGGTCAAATCAAAATTTTGAAAATCTGAACCCAACCAATCAGAAAAACCTGTACATAGGCTACCTTAGGTTAGGGACTAGTTCATTGAGTTGCAAGCAGGAATGTCACGATCATAGTGGTGCAAGTGGGTTATGTATATCACTGACCATGGCCATGCATGGTGGAATATGAGACTTGCACTTCATAACCGACAGAGCAGAACAGCTGAGGAGTGTGTAAAACAACTAGATGGGCTGATACACCACAAGGAGAAATGAGTACCAACTGATGAGTGTTTGGTTAAATCAGGATTAATCTTCTGCCTGGCAGAAGAAATAAAAAAATTAACAATTTTTGGGACACACACAAACACCCATACAATTACACACGCACAACGGAGTGCTAAGTGGTACTGCCAGCGAAGGCTGGCGGCCCACAAAAGTAGCATTTCAGAGCACAAATTCCAATAAATCATTTTGAAACTACAATAAATCTTTTCCGTTTACCTTCTGTGTTGTAGTTCGCCCTCTCCTTTGCTTTTTTCACTTTTTTCCTTTTACCCTTCCCTTTCTATTTTCGAGCTTTCTTTTTCAGAGTAAAGTTAGGTTTTTTATTCTTCCCCTTTCTCCTTCTTCATCTTTCGTTTTCCGCTCACTTATGTTCTCGTCTTCACAAGTCGCGTTTTTTATTTTTTCCCACAGTTTCCCCTCGTCTTCTTTCCCCTTTATATCTTTCCCTCTCACCCCACCCCTTGCCGGTAATGCCACTGTTCACTTGATATTAATTTACAACTGATGTCAAAAAGGCCAACATCTTATTGTGTAAGTTGCTATGATTGGCTAGGTAGGTGTATGTTGTTAATGTTGTCTGCAAACTAGACTCCCATTTAACTTCCTTGAGTCAGTGGCGTCATGCTTACACAGAGTTGTTTTGCACGTAAATTTTTGCCACCGCCTCTATATATGCGCAACATGCATACATCAGCGGAAGCCCGGTAGTCGAAGAAGAGACATGTTTTTTTTTGGCGCCTCCCTGTACAACAGGAAAGGAAACTTCCGGAAATCCATTTCAAAGTGTCCATGTTTCATGATAGAATTTCGCGAAAAACATGATCGAATTGGACATTCTATTCACAAGTTACGGTGATCTAATGACCGTCAGTTGTTCAGTTATAATAAATATAGCAATATTTCATACACATAATTATGTCGTTTGCGGTGGTGCACGGGGGTTTAGATTTAAATGGAGAATGATCGCAAAACAGTTTCCCCATGTGAGGTCTATCATTTGCAAGGTGCAGAATGGTGCGATTTTCTCAGGAACAAATAAAATCACCGGAAGTAGTTCGTATTTATGAATAATTTGGGAGCTTACTAAGACCTAATGGCAAGTTTGTATTATGAAAATGATTTACATGTAAAACTAACATTGCACTCTTGCTAGGGGCTTAGGAAGGCCTTGTTTATGTATCTATCATGGTATAGCTCTATGATGATCAGAAAAAAAGTGGGCCTGGAAATGCTAGTTTTGAAAGACTTGGGCGTGTCGGTTCCGGTGAGCAAGGCCACCCTTGATGTGGAGGTAAAATGATCACCATGAACGGCAAGATTCGAATCTAAGCTTTGACAAATCGATAATGCTCCTTTCATCGTTGGTTGCTATAACCTATCATGTTACAATAGAGGGAAGGCTGGTCCTTTTATTTTATAGCTCCATGGTTAAACATCCGGGATCCTGGAAAGGTGTAGCGAGCAAAGACAAAGCAGGGGTATATGACCCCAAAGGAGGCTTTAATGTGTAAGTAGATAAGTGGGTACTTAAAAGTCACCCTGTGGGTAAACATATGGAGTACATATTACTAGTGTACACAAAAGTGATTAAATTTAGCTGTACTCACCTATTCTAGCCATAGGGACGCCGATTGCATAACCCGTGTCACCAGTGTCAACTGCAGACTGTACTGATCAAAAGGCACAAACGCTGACATTGTCTGTACAGATAACAAGCAATTGTCTTAAACTTGACATTAAAAGACATTCTTAAAATTTAAAGAGTGATACTAAGGAGATACAATTCTTAACACATACTTTTTAAGACAAAACCATTTTCATCAAATTGATTTATAGTGAGATTTAGGAAATCATGTTAATACCCAGAAACGGAAAAGTTATCACTCGCTCCAACATGATGAGTATCAATACCATGCTGATGAAATATCAACTAGGATGGTCCGTTAATATGTCAGAACGGAGGATTTTCGGTTATTCAAAAAAAATCTTCTTTAGCGAAATACAGTCTGGGAAACGGTAAATGTTCCTAGAAATGCTACAACCCAGCCAACATCCCAGTTGGGGCCCATGTGGGTTTAAAATACGGTTTTAGGTGGGCACGTCCATAAAGGGCCCCACATGGGCAAATCGTTGTTTCATTGGCCACATGTGGGGCCGACTTGGGTTTTGTCCACGGGGCCTCGATTGGCCATGTGGAGTTTGACCAGTTGGTTGCAGGTGGGTAATTACATGGGTACAATGTGTGTTCCATCAAGGTTATCATTTTGGGGTGGTATGGGCTTCACCCCGAGGTGGTACCCATACAGGGTCAATGTGGGGCCCATAGGGGGCTTTCATGGGCCCAAGATGGGCAAATCCAACTTGATTTATTTGCACCCTCTTTGCATGTTGAACATTAAGTGGCCCACATTTGGGTGAAAACACACAAAATGGAGTGTGTGTTGTTTCATCAGCAAACATCTCCCAAAGCTGGGATAAAGATGAAGTGCATGAAACAGATTGCGACTTGTGAATGTATGAAGGTTTATTTTTGATATGATATGTATGTTCTATGGTGTTTTCAAAATGTTACAGTCGGTACACCATTCCTTCTCTAAAAGGGGTGTAATCAAAATGATAGTGATGACAAGTAAATAGTTTACGTTATTATAGGGGCTTGTCTGAGAATTAAATTATTTAAAAAAATACTAAAACACATTATGATCCAATTGCATTTACAGCAGAAAAAAAATTACAGGTCATCGAGACCACGCCCCACATGGGTGAGCCCTTTGGAAGCACACCTGTAGCCCCATCCCACCATCAACCCACATGGGGCCCATATATAAAAACCCTTGAAACCCCATGTCCTAGATCCCACAACAGACCCTTGAAAACCACAATGGGAACCATTTCGGGGTGCCAACTGTAACCCAGCCGATATACCCATTATAGCCCAAATGGATACACCCTGGGTTGCCCACTGAAGCCCGACGCCCACATTAAGCCCACCTTGCCCATGTAAAACCCATGTGGGCCCCAGAAGGGCATGGTGGATGAGGAAAAAAGACCCTCTGAAAGCTTCGCTCAAGTGCTTTGATGTTTGATCCAGAGAACCGGGAAGCCAAGCTCAGCAAGTGGACTCTATAGCGTGGCCAATATGAGGCTAAACCATACCCAAAGCAGAGTTGAAAAAGATAGCAAAGAAAGTCCAGAACTAAAATAAATTACTATAGCACAACAACGCTAAATCCTCATTCCAGTGTTAAATTGTATTCAGTGTGTCATCGATCTTTCCATTGCAAAATTGTATTTTTAGGTAATATGCGTACCCACACTTCAGTCACATCTTAAGTGTTTGTATATCATCATTTTTAAGATGAAGAACTACACTATTTAAAGGGGGCCATTTCGTGACTCACAGCCTCGTCCCCCCGATCTTACCTAAAAAATGTTGAGATTTTTATATCATCTGAAACACCGTAATCCACGTGTGCCCAATCTTACGTCTGGCAAATTGCGGTCGCATCTGTAAGAAAGTCGCAATTTTCTGTCCGTAAAGGCAGAATGAACAGCACAGTAGCTATTGGGACAGTGGGAAATGAGAAATGCTCATAACACCAAAACCGCAAAGATAGGGATCAGCTCAAATTTTTTAGAATAAGCTTTTTCAGGATATTAGTGATCAATGAATTAAAAAAATTAAACAGAAGGTGCTGAAAATCACGAAATGCGCCTTTAACTAATTAAACACGTCTACCACTTCTGGAATTCATGAAGCGGAGCGTTTGTCTTGGTAATGATTCCCAAGGTTCACTCTTGATCTAACACAAAAGTTTGTTAGATTGTAGCCTGCTGACGTCTTTCTGGTAAAAACATGCGGCCCAAAAATGATAATGATTAAGAAATGCCTGTTACAGCTCTGGAGCAGATCAATAATGAACAACAGGTATGTACACCACTATAAATGTGGAGAATAAAGCTTTATTTATAATGTGCATCACAAATCATAGCGTTAACGCTTTGGCAGTACTTGCGGACTGAGTGTTAAACGATTGGATTCGATTACTTGATGCTTTGGTCCAGTGTCAGCTATGTTACGAGTTGACCCATGTTCAACCAGGGAGCATCGATGGTTTGTGTGTTCATCAAAATTGCTGGTATGTGTGACTTTTGACCCAAATTTACATATTGCTTCTTTCTTGCTATGTGTCGTCTGCTACAAATGCTAGTCACTAAAAAAGTATAAATTGCTTGGCGCTCGAAGGACTCAACTGACGCTTTGAGCGACAACTCGACGCTTGGAGCATCAGATATCAAATGTTAAGCTACGTTTTTGAGAAGATGAAAGTATAAATCAACCTGAGAGTTACACTAGCAACATGCATTGGGAACCTGCTATAGACATTACACTTTTAGCTATGGGTAGGGAAGACCTAACTACCTTTTACTCCTTGTTCTCCTCTTCCATTGCAGGCTTTGGTATCAATGGATGGTGCATGTTCCCAGCTAATACTACCTCCATATTCAGACCATTTTCCCTCATGGTGCCATAGCGTACTGCATTTGTCCCTGATAGCGCTTGTCTCACTCATACCACCACAGGAAGACTTGATCCTGGATCTGGGAACACAGGACCTTTGGTTTGGTGGTTGTTCAATTTAATTGTCACAATTTAATGCTGTTAACATTTATCTTGAGTTAGGGAAGCTACTACATAAGTTGCGGTTCTCAGCTCGCAGCTCACCTTATTTAAAGAAGATAAGCTGTGGGCCACTCCATAGAAAACTATAACATTTAGTGACCATACACACAAACACACACACCACACCCATACTAGAATGCAAAAGTGGTTTTGCCAGCTATAGCTGGCAAACCACAACAATGGTTTTGTATAGGGTACCATTTTTACCTGTATGTGGTCCTCTTATAGGTTTATATTTGGAACCCCTGGTATTCAACCTCATGTGTAACTTATGCCTCGTTAAAATGCCAGAATTTTGTGTCTTTGAGAATGAACCATGTATAGGTAAATGGGTTGAGAAACAAATTTTAGCCATGGGCATAACAACCTTACCCCAGGGGGCAAGCCCAGAGGTTTCCCGATTCCTGTCCAGGCTTGGGGTGATTAATTACAACGTTGCAGCAGAGGTCCCGACACGGGTTGTGCCAGGGGGTCGAATCCCCGCGGTGGTCCCAGGGCAGACCCCCGGAAGCTTCCTGGGTTTTGCCATCTTAGAAGGTAAAAAAGTAGCATTTCGAGCACAAATTTCACAATAAATTTGTTTGAAAACTACAATAAATCTTTCTTTTCCTTTTTCCTTCTGTTTCATCTTCTCCCTTATCCTTTCTTTTCTTCCTTTTTCTTTCTTTTTTCTCTTCCCTTCCCTTTCTCTTCTTCCCTCTTTCTCTCCCTTTCTTTTTTTTCTCTTCTTCCCCTTTCTCTTCTTCCCTCTTTCCCTCTTCTTCTTTGCTCTTTCTTCTCTTTCCCACTTTTTCTTTCTCTTCTTCCTCCTTTTTTCCCTTCCCATTTTTTTGCCTCCCTTCCCAATTTTTGTGTCGAGGCCCCCCCAACTGGTTACGCCACTGAATTTAGCATACATTTTTGCAGAAGTTATGTACTGTCTTTCCTAGCACACATCACAATGTCACAGATTAGATAAAACCTACCAACAGGGAACCATAGCCCCTGATCTTTGAGGTAGTCATTGAGTGCATGTCTTGTTACTCCCGGCTGAACCGTGACATCAAAATCTTCTGGATGAAAAGCTGTGATCTCATCCATCTGAGTCAGGTCAATGCTAACTGCTCCCTGGAGGAGGAGATACAAATAAACCAAACAGCAGTGTTGGAGTGAGTCCGGAGCTGAGTCGGATTCCATCAGTTTCAAGTCCGAGTCAGAGTCCTTCAGGCCCGAGTTTGAGTCTACAAGGTCCAAAATGGGGTGAAGTGGGATGAGGTTGTCTATTAGGTCACATGCCTTTAACTAGATTCTTTTAATTGGACTCAGACCTGCTGGACTCAGATTCGAACTCAGACTCAAACCCCATGGACTTGGGACTCAGACCTTGTGGATTCGGACTTGGATACGATGGACTCGCACTCTGACTCAGACTCGACACTGATGGAATCAGACTTAGCTCTGAACTCATAAGTATGGACTCACTCTAATACTGCCAACTAAGTTTTTTAAGTTTAAAAAATCTTTTTAAAGTTGCAAAATAGAAATTCACAGTACATAAGTTGTAACTTTTGACACTGTGCTCAAGTTTATTAAACTGTTTGTTGAAATGTTAATTGCTCAAGTATCTTTTCTATGTTATTAAGTGTTTTCAATGATTGCTTCTACTCTTAAGTTTAAAGCAATAGAATTGAAGGCAATTAAATGTGTAAAGTGCACAGGTTAGAGAAATATTTGACATAAATGTAATGTCAAGGAATGATTAATATCACTATTTGCGTTTACAGGGGTTATAGGCAGTGATGTAGTGGTAAAACATTTTTGTGTGACTCCTTAGCGCTGAAAGTTCAAACACCAAGAAGTCTGCAAAGACAAGGCGATTGGAGGTGATTTACACACAGTATCCGTGCATATAGCTTTAAAGAGATATGAGGAGATTTCCAAAAAGAAGCGCCCCCCAATTTTTTTCGAACCCGGGTTTTTTGCATATTTGAAATGCTTTCCAATGTATTAGACCACACCTGAAGTGAATAAGCCGAATACGCTGTCTTTATGTAATAAGATGATGATTTAGTACTTTCTGTCGTGCACGACAGAAACTCAAAGCACGGTGTTCTATGGGGACAATTACGATAGCCAGGCACGTTCAAAACAAGGTTTGCGGTTTTCTTTCGTGCTTGTTTGTCAAATAAACCTTCGAAACGTTCTCGGTAGGTGGTCTACATCCGATCAAGTGCAATTTGAGAGAGATTTGTATCCTCAAAAATCTCCTCCTGTCACTTTACCTATTTTCCACTGTATACGAGCGTATAGCCTAATTACTATTTTTTTTTGTGTTATCTACATAGTTACACGGCCGGATTCTTTACTCACGTGGTAGCCTATACGCAGCTACAACCATGTCAACCGCGGCAGCTACTGCACAGTACACCTGGGCTAATGGCGAGGCGGTAGCTGCAAAGTCTAGGGGTTACAAAGTACACAGTTAATAGGTAAACAGTAATGTGCTACTTCTGCTGTACCTACCCAATGGCTACCCTGTAGTGCCCACTAGGTGGAGAGAAGGTGGATTGGTGCAGACAGTACCGCGGAGTCGACACCCTACCAAGTATTCTACCAACCCCCGCGGTTACCACCACGCCATTTTGAGAGTGGATGAAAAGTCACGAATGAGGGCGCTAATCACTCGGGCTCATTTAAAGCATTTTTTGAATGTTGAACTTTTTTAGGAAAATCATTACGAAATTTTTCAAATCGGGCATCATCAAAAACCCCATATTCCCCCCGCACCTGTATTAAAAATGAATATTCCAAAATCTCAAAAAACAAAATTGGTGGCCATGAGAAATACTGCGCGCGCTTAGAGCCTGTGTAACCACGTAGCTACTCCACACGGTGCAGACAGCTGCTGTGTGCTTACATTCCGTCTATGCGGCAAAAATGAACGGAATCCTGGCCGTCGAGTGTACGTCTAGTGTGTAGGTAATCCGTGTCTACTCTGTGGTAAGCTGTACTGTGGTGACTACCATGAAGAATTGGCCGTGTACGTAAAAAGTGGCTGTAATTTTTATATGGCCGTATCGCAGGGCTTATTATATTCGACAAAATGAAATGAAACCCATTGCTTTTTCATGCTGTATTCCGTCATGCATCATGCAACAGCTAAGTGCATGTAAAGTCAATTGGCCGTTTTGTTTAATGGATATCAAATTAAGAATAAGCTGTATAGAGCGTATACAACCCTCCAATACACCACTGCTTATAGGAAAAGTTGGCATGTTTCCCCCCCCCTTTAGAAATGACAAATGTGTGTGTGTGTGGGGGGGGGGGGGGTTTTATAGAACATGCCAGTACTGTCTGCTCTTTAGAACGATGTGTGTTGCATGTGTGTGTGTTTGCCACGCAACCGCATGTGTTTGGCAGGGGGTTATATATAGCAAAGGTAGGTAATGTTAGAATAACGTGTGGGGGGGGCTATAGGATGTCGGTATGTCTCCCCGAGTATATGCATTTTGTCTTTTACCAAAATTAATTAATTCTATAGTGACCTTAGACAAAACAAACAGAATCAACCCATTTAGTATAAGTGAATTGGTAGAACACTACCAAATGTTAAAGGGTGTGAAATGTGACCCATATTGGGGGAACATATATACGTACCCTTTGGTACAAGTAATCCTCTGCTCTAACACATACAACATAATTTGAGTACACCTTTTTCCTGGCTTATTCCAGTACTGGATCTAACTTCGCCTACAGGTGCATAACGTTAGGTCTTTTCGCAGCTTTTTCCTTACCTTTCTTCCTGAACATCCACCTTCAAACTGTCCTGTGCCAAATGGAATCATGGGAATACGATGGGTGGTGCATATAATCTGGACGTCCCTCACTCACTTTCCGTACTTTTAGGCCAAACAACAGCATCATCAAGGAGTTTACTCTATGTGAAAGCATACATTATATTTGAGTGGGCCAAAATGTTTTTGTTGGGTACACTGATGGAAGATTCTCCATTTGCAAGGCTCACTCTTTGCATGTAGGGTCCTCCATAAATAAATGTATAATGATTTATTCATGCATGGCGTTTATTAACCCTGAGGAATTCTGCACTTTTAATTCCGTAGAAGTCTGCTAACTTCAGTCAGGTCCCTAGTGACCCAAGGGGTCACTAAACGGCATACCCTTTTCTCTTTCTCTTTCAAGGTCACACATTTTTGTGTTGACAGAATCAACATGTTTTGGTAAAATCTCCCGTTCAATAATGCTGCCAGTTTGAGGCGTGAGTTTCTGTAACCGTGACCATCTGACAACACTTTTCTGACACCTTATGAATGCGGGAAACCGTAATGGAATAACCATGTGCTTTAATCTGTTAAGGATGTCAGAAAAAATATGTCAGATGGGTCAGTTACGGAAACCTTCCATTTATGGCGAAAATGTACAAAGAGCAATTGATGTCTGAGGTCATCCAATTTAAAATTTGTGACTAAACACTGCTAAAAATTATTTTTAAAGTTATTTTGTTTAAAATTCATCAACACAAGAAACAAATTCAAGAATAAATGCATACCCCCTGCCATCATTGGAAAGTCAAAATCTTACTTATTATGCAGTGCAGAGCACACACGGTAGGGCCATGTCACTCAACACTAGCAAAATGGGGTCCAAGTGTCTGTCTTTGGGCCTTAGATGGGGTCCATGAGCCTGCCTTAGGGTGCTTAAAGGGGCCAGGAGGGGCTGACAAGGGGCATGGACAACAAATAAAAAAACAAAAACCAAAAAAAAAAATTTGAAATTTTCTTTTGACTTTTAGAAATATTTTTCTTTGCAAAACAATTTAAAAATCTTATTTCTGCTGTCAAATTTTGGAAGCTTACTAAATAAGGACTTAAATCTTCCCTATGGCAGGTATGTAATGGTTGATTGATTGCTCTTTTAATCGACTTTCACAACCTTTTGTAAGGGAACAAACCACAGATTGATGTAGTTCCCTAGGAATGTACCTAGATTCATTAGATGACTGACCCCTCCCTCCCTCCCTTTCTAATGCAACTGGATTGAGCCAAAACTACATCAATGTTTTTATAAGGAACAACAAATGTATTTGCCATGTTGACCCGTTTGTGTTTATGGGAGTCCCAATATTTTTTTGGTTTGTTCCCCAATGCAGCTTTTGTGCAAAAATGAACCAACAGCTTCACAGCTTAGCAAGTAACTTACGGATGATAAGATTCATCTCTGCCGTGCTGCTCTCTCGATTATCTCCTGCTGTCGAAAATCTTAATCACCCACGACAGAGCTGAATGCGTCTAATACTTGATCTGATATGGCTGCTTGCTATAATTATAGCAAATAAGATCAATTCTTAAAGGTGTGCATTTCATGATTCTTAATACCTTCTGTTATGTTTTGTTTGCTTCCTTACAAAACAGAATATTCCCCAAATTTCATTTTATTACATATCACACATTCTGTGTTCCATGCCACGCATATTTAATATTTGCCCATTTACCAAATGTGAACTTCTTCAAAAGAGAATTGAATCTGCCCATCATATTAAAGCACACATATTAGGCTAACCAGTGCATGCCAGGAGGGGGCATGGGGCTATCCCCTCCATATTTTATTTTGTCGGTAGAGATGAGCCGTCAGTTCACTTGATATTCTGGTCAGGCGCTTGCAGGTCGGATTGCCGGTAAGTATAGGTTTAAGTTCAATGTTCATTTTGCGACATTTAACTTTACAAATCATGCAAGAATTAGACCTCATATAGACATTTAAGCATATAAAACCCAAAATTTTCACAGTGCTTTCACCTTGGACCCATCAGGGGCCCTAAGGCATGTCCCTGGACCCACCACTGCATGGTAGAGCTTTGATGGACAGTGGCATCACCAGCTTTTTTTTGACCAGGGGGCCACTATTATTTTCAGGTGGGCAAGCTTGGATTAAATTTGTTAGTATAGTAATGGCCTATGTAATCACTAATTTTTTCGGGGGGGGGCAGGATTCCCCACGGGGGGGGGGGGCAGCTGCCCCCTCTTCCCCCTCCACATGAGTTTAGACCAGATGAATATAGACTACATGGCTACTACACTAATGGTTTATTTACCTAAATAGTTTAATTAGACTAAATGGTATTAGACCAATTGGGATTAGACCAAATGGCTAACCCTAAAAATAACCAGGACTGCCGGTGAGTGCTCTCAGATGGTTTTAGGGTTAAAATGAGTGGAGATTTTATTTTTGGCACAAAAATACTATCCTTAACACTTCCCTGTTTGCTACAGCGCTGAGTGACAAATGTTTCCTGGCACTTTGTTTTGTTATTGTCTTCCACTGCACCTGTCATACCTTGCGCTTACCAAGCTGGGGAGCTAAGTGACAAGCTCCTTCATGGGTGAATCAGTCAAATGCCATCAAGAGACGATGCAAAACCAGGCCAACAAACTGGTATGTAAAACACGAAAAGAGTACTGGTATTAAAGGTGCGTGTTTCAATCGTCTTTGGGACCCCCCGATTTACCCGAAGTAGTATCAATATGGAGTATCAGATGAAGGCCATAGTTTTCTCAGCCGTCCTGATTTGAGCCCTCAAATACATTTCCATCCCAAGATTAACAAAAATATACTCACCAAAGTTGTGAGATTGTTCTATTTTATACATTATACTTACACATGACCCCTAGGGCATTTTTTGGTGCTCAAAAAAGCCATCAGACCCCTTATGCCACATTAAAAATTTCGGTGCGCCCATGCCAAGTAGCTGTCCCACGCTAGCTCGGTACGCCTCACTATCGCCACTGGCACCCATGATCCTTTTTCTCATTTTTGTACCTTCCCCAAGGCTCCAACTATGCGGGGAAGGGCCTGGATGAGGTTACTAGTTGGATCATTTCGTAAGTATACTATGTATAAAATAGAACAATCTCACACTTTTGGTGAGTATATTCTATTTTATCCATTTTATACATTAGAGTAATGATCCAACTAGTGCATGACTGCCACCTGGTCACTAGGTGGAGGAGTGAGTGAGCCGTAGTCTCATTTGCTACGGGTTCACGTCCATGTGAATCTAATGGAAGCTGAATAATTTTGCCCAATGTACATCCATATACTTATATCATGATGCATATAGCACCTCTATTTCGAAGCCTATACATTGTATAAATATATA
>JAMKCH010015483.1:0-35162 GCA_023653785.1 Ophioderma brevispina
TTTTTTTTTAACAAAAATAAAAAAGCTAACCTCTTTTAAAGTGCTCTCTGGAATTTGATTTTTTAAAGGATGCATCTTAATCATTTTGCTCGTACAGACACTATAATCCAACAAGTAATTGAATGGAGGATCTATCTTTGTTGAATAACGGTTTTCTTCCTTTCTGTCAATTTTTTGGTGGAAATCAACTTTCGGGAGCACCTACAGACTTATCCTATACTTTTAAGCTAATATATTTACCTTTTTTTAATTTTTTGAGAGTGTAGTGCTAAAAATATCGGATTATTTGCCCTTCTTATTATGATGCTTTTGGCCGTATCACTTGTAGGTATGTTAAGATACATATACGTGTTACAGACATTGCAAAAATCTGTCGACAATTGTTTTGATTTTTGGATTTAGCAAATTACTGATAGTGACTTTAATATGCATGAATATGGTAAATGTCTTAAGGCCTTGAGGCATTATATAGGCCCCTACTGTGTTTTATGGAAAAGGTTAAAATCTTGAAAGTAGCAGGATTAGCTTATAAGAACACTAATAATGGAGCATGGTGAATGGTGCATGGTGTGTGTGTGGTGTGTGTGGTGCACCTGACTGATGCTTAGGGATTGTTCGCACCATATGGAAGAACGCTCCCACCCTGAAAATAGGGTGGTCTTGAAGGTAGCATATTCCCATATAGTTCCCTAACATGTATTAGTTACACGGCCACATTTTCATGGTAGTAGCCACGCTACCACTGAGTAGACATGGTTTACCTACGCACTTAGACGTACATAGCGCAGGATTCAGTGTATTTGTGCCACATTAGACGGAGAGGATACACAGCGGTGCTGTCTCCCTCGTCGTGGAGTAAGCTACGTGCGTTACACCGGCTCTCAGGACGCGGCGTATTTATTAATGGGTTCACTTTGAATTTTTCGTTGTTTTAGATTTTGTTTTGTTTTTTGGGGTTTTTTTTGGTGAATTGGGTTGATTTGCATTTTTTATTTTGTGACTATCGTGCGGCCATATGGGGGTTTTTGATGATGCCCCGATTTTAAATGTGAATGATTTTCCTAAAAAAAAACATTTAAAAAAATGTAAACCGAGAACAACTGTATAGCGCCCTCATTTCATGAACATTCTCCACTCTCAAAATGGTCGTGTGTTAGCGGCCCAGAGGAGTAGCCTATGTGGTTTAGCTGCGTTGTTCTACTCCGGTATCATTGTCTACACAACATTCCACTTCTCTCCACCTAAGTTGTAGGGAACACAGCAAGAGTATACCATCACTGTATAATAACTGTGTACTTTTGTAAGCCCTATCTTGCAGCATACGGTACTGCCTCGCAATTAGCCTGTGTGTACTGTGCAGAGCTTTCCGTGGTAGACCTTGTGTAGCTGCCATATAGCTACCACGTTAGTAAGAAAACGTCGTGTAGGTTACCCATTGGCCTAATTGTCGACATTGTAACATAGGCTAATTGTCACTTATAACATAGGCGTTATATATATCAGTAGACCGCAAGTGGAGCATAACCTAGGTTAAAGCTTTTTGGCATAAATGTGTTGACACCACAGTAGTTTGATCCGCAAGATATCTTTTGCAATAATATGCATATAAAATAGATTAATCACCTACACCGACTTTCCTCTGGAGAAATTAAATTGGTATTTTTAGGTCAGCCAGATGTATCAAGATTTCCCCTAATCCATAAATGCATCACATCAACTACAATTGCAAGATATTGACAAAAGTTGGAGGTCTTATCAAAAAAACTGTACAGATTAATTCAATGCAATTCTTCTCACTGACTCGGGTGCCTACATGCCGAGCCCGCTGAGCCCTCTCATTTTTCATGGTTACGTACTCTGTTTTCAGACACAGCTATAACATACCTGTTTACGCCTTGTGTTTTCAACCAATCATTTGTGAAAGTTTGTGAAAACCAACCAAATACCTTGATCACACCCTGGTTATTGTACTGGGATTTACTTTCAACAGGAGATGTGTTTTTTATCCTGGGGTCTATGGTAATGCAGAAGTGGTTTTGTGGTACTATGCAGAAACCAATGTAGTTCAAGTTATGCTGTGGGATTCTTGGTGCAACCACAACCAAGTTACTTTGTGGGACACCAATTGATATATTTGTCAAAATGTTTTAACCTCTTCAATCCAGCAACATATTGAAACGTCCATTTCTAAAGGCTTAACAAGACTATTTGTGGAGAGTTTTTACCATTTCAATTTGAAGTTTGTTATCTGAGCAGTTTAGTGGAAAGTAAGCTGTGAAATGTATCTTGAACTATCATTATTGTGATGAATAAGAAGTGTTGCACACGGTACTTGAGTTGTTTAGACTTATATCGTAAGTATGCCCATCAGTCTTGTTGCCATTCAAGAGTAACTGCAGCAGCGCATATACCTCCTCCATGGTAGCAAGTTTTTGAATGATTGTTGTGACCAACATGATACAAAAATATAATGGACAGTAACACTGCTCCAGGAAATGACTAAGCAGTAATGTTGTTGAGGAAATGGTTGGTTTAACCTAGGGTTCGTGGAAGGGAAACCATGGTGACACAATATGGGGACATAGTTGTGTTGAGGTGTGTAAATTTTAAAAAATCTCTTAATCTTACCTCTTGAAGGGAAAAACAAAACAGAACATTTTGTTTTCTCCCAACAGAACTTTCCCCCTGGTATATCATTGCACATATAGGCCTACTTCCTGGAAGTTTGTGTTCTTTTATTCTGTATGTGTTGGCATGTGTGTGTATGTGTGTTAATGTTTAAGAGTATGTGGATAATGTGCTTGTAAATTTACTATACATGCCTTTGTGTGCTGTGTGTGTGTCTTTGAATTTTAACTATTTAAGTCTCCACATACCCAGGGTGAATATTTATTCTCTGTCCCTGGAGAGCCAGGGCGCATGAGTGTTGAAAAAAAACCTTGTGCGTTGGCCGGATTCGGACCTAACCACCTATAGATAATATCTATCGCTCCTCTACCAACCCTAGCTCGTTAGCTCGGTTGGCAACAGCACTGTGCTAGTAATATATACGGAGGTTTGCTGTTTCGAATCCACAGCCAAGACGACAGGTTTTTTTTTCAACACTAGTACACGGCCCAGGGAAAGATTAATAAATATATTCTATATGTGTCCATTGTTTACTAGTTTACTCGGTGCAAAGGAGGGGACTATTTCTACCTTTGAATAATGAATGATCAGGTAATTGGGTAATTAAAGGGTTTTTATGAAATTGTCAAACTTTTAAATAATATTTAATTGTTTTGTTTTTGTTTTGTTTTTGTTTTATTTTTGTTTTATTTTTGTTCTTTTATTTTTGTCTGCTCTTTGTAGAAAGTAAGAGGAATAATTTAACAGATTTGTTATATAACCATCTCATGACATAACCACTTTGTATTTCTCAATTTTAAATTGAAATTGGCCCCTAATTATCCCTTTAAAAACGGCTGGAAAACATAAACAAATGAGAATAGGTGTGCTAAAAGGGACGTCAATTGGTAATTCAGTACTCTGACCCCACAGTTCCATTTCCTTTACAACCACCACATCAGTATACCGGATAATAAATAGGTGAAACGTGCAGCATTCAGGAGGTATTGAAATAAGTCTTGGAGTTGAAATTCTACAATTTGAGCTACAGGTGGGAGGTATTTACAAAAATTATAGGTAATTGACTGCATCATAATGGTTTCATTTGTAATCAGGAAAAGTATTTGAAAAACCGACCATTTCTTACGGTGATGTGTTATGTACACATTCTTGTGGGCCAGAGGATGCTATTTTTATTTGCTGAATGAAAAGGGTTGAAATTGTTTTTAAGAAACTGGTATGCACTGTTCAATTCTCTTTTTTCCCCTGCGAGGACGATGAAACAACACTTTTGGACTGGAGATTCGATGTGCATCAGTTGTCAGGTTGTAGCATTGTGGGAATTTCTTTTCAGGTAAAGGTGGTAATTGTTTTGAGCATTATATTCCCATCTAGAGGTGTCTTTACCTTTAATAGCTTATTCTTAAACACTAGGGCATAGATACCCGGACCATTTAAATCTGTAATCAGAATAACACATCAAAAGGATGGTTTGTCAGTTAAGCATTAGTGCACTAAGCATTGTGGAAAACCAAAACATTGATTTCAATCAAAAGCATTATTTTGTATTTTAATTTAGGTTTTTAAAAAACTTGTCTCACAAATGCATCAAGGATGGTAAGTGGTGGTTATAGCTGTGTATTGGGAAATGAGTTAACAACTTCTGTCAAGCGTGGTGGGTCAAGTGAGCACTGTAAAAGCACATGCCCCTTCCTTGTGCGATGTGTTTGCTAACAGGGCAAGTTGTGAAAGAATTGGTCATTACATCATGTTCATTGTGTACTCAAAATAAGGGGTGGACGAGTAATGTTCCTCGGAGTTCACTATGAGGTTACCGAGAAAATCACGGATTTACTTCAACTCTGAGGCTAGTATTCTGAAAGGGAGTCAACTTTAGACCTTGGGTTTATAGGCAGGGTTAGTTCTATGTGAGTGGACTTTGTTCCTTCCAACATACTCTTAAAATTCCAAATGGAGGGGCCGGCGGAACATCATGAGGATTTTCTCCATGTGACAGGTAAAACGTACAGTTTTTTGAAAGGCGAAATATGTTCCACTCAGTTGGACTAACGATGGTTTAAAACCTAGGTCTAGAAGTTCGACTCCATGTAGTATCCAGACTATTTTGGTTGTTCTCTGGAAGACAACTCATGGTCCACTTCGACAGTCAACTATGAAGTTAAAAAAGGTCTCTGCTGACACCCATTGAAATGCCCCAACTAGTCCACATCCCCTTGTGACCACTCCATACGTAGATATAATATTGTCTCTAATAAATGCCCCCTTTAAAAAACCCCCTATACTTTATCACACACCAAAACACATTTTCACTAAAAATCCTGATTGAATTTTCACACACAATATATTAACAATTTCTTTACATAAAATACTCACTACTTTACACCACGACCAAAAAAACCTCACTATTTTATCCCCACAGTCCCACTGTAATTTCACAAAAAGCATTATTTTGGGCAAAAAAATCTGACTAAAATTCACCCCTTTTAAAAAAAGTCGTACCCAGGGGCATTTATTAGAGGACGTTAATACGAGCTTGAGGAGTGACACTTGGTTTGACTCGCACATAGGAAGTATGATCATATAAATAATGGGAGGGATATGAGCAAGTGCCCAAAGTTATATGGAAAAGCACCAGATAGTCTTTAAAGGCTGACTCAGAGATTTCCCGGGGAGAGCACTCAATTTCAAACCATTGTTGTTATTTGCAGATACTAATGCTGTCCATATAATATAATCACTCGTGTGAAAGTAATAAGCCCCAAATCGATCAGTCCTTCATATAGAAAAATCAAAACTTTGTTTAAAAGGCGGATCCGGGAAATTTGTTATACACGGTATCCTATGATGTTATACTGTACATCAATGTGGACTGCCATGAAATGAAAAAATTCCGATTATCTTAAACTTTGAGTTGAGCTTTTAGGGTGGAGTATTCTTTTAGTTCTAGTGACTATTGTTACTGACTACACCAAAATATATATTTCGAAATCTCTGAGTCAGCCTTTTTAAGCAACAACACTCTTGTAGGTCTAGATGAAAAACCCGATTTCCCTCTATTGCTACTTCATGTTGCAAAAAAGAATAGACCAGCACTTTAGGTGGTTTTCAATGGAGTGTGTACATAGGTATGCTGTCCCAAAACACATGGAATTATGTAAATACATTCTGGCTGTTTATGTTTATGTTGGGCAGCGAGGTTCTAGTAGGTGTTATATTTACAGTTAAACATTCCATTGTTACACAAACACAAAAGCAAAACCATTTTTGTGAAGTCTCTGTGGTATATTTTGAGGTTAGGAGGATAGGATAATCTGAAAAAAAAAAAGGCTGCAAACAAATACTTAAGTTGGCAGTAGTGTTAGCAAATGTATAGTTTTATGTTGTTTTCAAGTTTTATGTGTGATGTGGATTTGGATACTTCTTTGGTAGGGCGGGGGGAACCTGGGAGAGCAGAAGAGGCTTTGGACGATGGGAGCTGGGGTAGGGGAGGAGAGAATAAAACTAAGAGGGCAGGAAGAAGCTGGGAAAAATTAATTTTGAGTCACCATTATGGCAAACTTGCACTCTCTTGTTTAACTCGGCAACACAAGAAAAAAGGTGTGTTGCAAAAGAGGTTGTAAATAAAACTTGTCTTCTTCTGAACGTGTTTTGTAAGGTTCTTCAATGAACTAAAAGAGGTCTTTAACTGTTGTATATAGATATGTTATGGTTCTGTTAGGAACCTTTTTGTGTTGCCTGCTAGTCAGATAGGGGCCACTAATAGAGGAGGAGCAGAATTCACAGGGGCCTTATTAGGATTCGTTTACCTCCCCACTACAGAACAGTTTGGACACAAATTTGGTAGGTAGTATGGACCCTCTACCTCAATGCAAGGGTAGGTCGTACTCTCAAATTGTGATCACTTTTCAATAGGGGGCAATTTAAGTTTTACACAGGGATCAAACTTTTTAATTGCCCAATCCTGTGAAATGTAGACATATTGCCCATCTAATTCATACGGATTCCATAAATGTTATAGTTTGTACCACCTACGACCATTGGTTTCGGAGTTATACGGTAAAAATGACAAAAATGGTTTAAAAAAGGTCAATCTCAATTGTACATGGGTCACATTAAAAGTACTCTGATTAATTTTAAAATACTTGCGAATTATTGCCTGAGGTAAGAGGATCCTAAAAAGTATAGTTTGATTATGTTAAATGGTTACCTTACGGAGATACGGGTAAAAGAAGATCACACCAATTGGATTATTGTTGCCTATTTGACCTCTTTTGTCCACACATGGTAACTATGCATGCAGATGGTACAAATATTCCTATTTGCAATTAAAGGGGCGTGTTCAGATCGTCTTTGGGACCCCCCGGAGTTACCCAGGAAGTATAATTGATTTGATATTAGATTTTTTTTTTTTTCCTGAAAGGCCGATTTTTCTCATTGTCGTATTGAAATGTGAGCCCGCAAATCCATTTAATTCCCTTCTATCCAGATATAAACAAAAAACGCGTCTTTAGTGGTTAACCACCAATATAAGCACAGTATTGAAATAGGGCTTTGCAAATGCATTATTGCGTCTACCTCAAAACCAGCAAGCTTGTTTCCCTCGGTAATTGATGGGGTGTATGTGCAAGTGCCAGGCTTCATATCAAGTAGAGGACACAAATACACTAAATCAGAACAACACCTCTTTAAGCTAGATGAACAAAAAAACTTTCTTCAATTTTACCCAAATTGGAGCAATTTCTGATTTTGTCCTGTAAAAATGAAAAAATTGACCTTTGTACCATTTTAGCCATTTTTACCCAAACTCCCAAACCAATGGTTCAAAGATGGCTAACAAACTATACCTTTTGGAAATCCTTTGGACAGATGGACAACTATGGCATTACATTTCAACATGATTGGAGCATTTTAAAATTTGACCTGTGTAAACTTAAATGAACCATATTAAAAAGTGATACCACAATTGAGAGTACTACCTAGCTAGTATTGATGTAGAGGTCCATACTAGCCTACCCAAAGGTATCAAACACCTTTTTGTTATGAGGGTAAGCGATGATGTTTGACCTGGGACCCAGCTCCTCCTCTATAACCATAGGAAAAGGAAGATTTCTAGTTATAGGGGACTCAGTGCCCTGTCAAACTGGGACCGGAGGCATATCACCTTGGTGGGGTCAAGGGGCAGAGCCCCTGATGGGGTCCATGAAGCTGTTGCCTTACACATATGAAACATGGCTGAAAACCACTTGTTCTAGTACATCTGCTGCCCATTATCATGATTATTGAAAATGCGCATTGATGGTCAGTTTACTGCCATTATTCTGCAATAATGGGTCGCCAAGCATTTTTCCTTATTTTAAATTAAGCTTGTTTTTGGTAATAGAATAGAATAAAGGGTTTGACAGTGTCTTTATGGACTAATAATGTATCCTCGGGCAGAAAAAATTTCAAATAATGGGGATCGGCTGCGCCTCGCCCATTATTTAGTTTTTCGACCTCGGACAAATTATTCGCCCATAAATGACACTGAAAACCCTTATTTCTGATTTATGGGTATTTTGTGACATTTTATAGCTCATATCCTGGCCAAAATTGTGTACGTTTTAAAGTTTGGTATCAATTTCACCTTCAATTATGGGAGCTAAAAGGACTTCAGCCCCCCAAAAATTATTGGAGGGGCTGAGCTCCCCTCCCAAGCCCCCATCTTGGTACGCAATTTCCTGTGATGGGTTAATGCAGTCAGCTGTTACTAAGAAAGGGAACTGGTGAAATCGTGAGTTGCTCATTGAATGTAGCATAAATGGGGCTGGAGAAGAGAGAAATAAACTGTTTAGATATATAGTACTTATAAATTTCACACACACAAGAGTTGGCTGTTTTGTGCATACCAAAAATGATTATCCACTTGAAGTGAACCTTGAATTGATTCCTTGATGTCATTATGGATATAGTAGGGGACAGAATTGGGTGTCATAGCCAATTGCATGTTGAGTAATTTATGCCAACAAACAGACGTTGGGAAACAGAATCACCCAGATTGGATGTGTAGGCAAGCCCAAAACTGCATGAGCAAAAAATAAATTATAGCGCTTATGAAGATTAAAAGAACCAAATTTGAGTTGTGAGTGAAAGACCCAAATAAAGAAGTTTTTTGTCTGTAAAAGGACATAAAACATTGCTTGGCTAGCGTTTGTATCTGTGTTAAGATGTTACCCTCCCAAGAGTGGGGTCATGACCTTTAATCTTTGTCCAAAATTGCAGTGGACAGAGACATATCATGGGGGAACACTGGATTTTTAACATGTCAAAATTCATTTTTTATTCAAACAGGTAGTTCTTGTGAAACCCTAACATGGCTTGCATATGATGTTGACAGAAATGAGCTTGGTAATTGGCGCCTTATTTATTGAGCCTGTCAACCATTTGTGGTATCAATGTTCCCCCCTCCAAAAAAAAAAAGACAATATTCATGAACCTTTAGAGAATTGGCCCATACGAAAAATAGTGCAACCTCTAGATTTGTCAAAATTGAAATTTTGGCATGGTTAGAAGCTTGTTATAAAAAACTAGCCTCACCTGAAAATTATTAAGCCCAAACTATTAAGCCCAATCAGTGTGCTTCGGGTAAACAGAACGATGTTATAATTAATGTCACCGGCGAATTAATTCAACAGATGACGCAGGGGGGGGGATGAGGCGTTGTAACAAAAGAAAACACCACACCAGAGTCAATTTTCACCCATGAACTTGTTTGAACGGTCTGTGACCTTTGTGGTTTTAATATCAATGAGAAAAAATATGATTATTCATGTAATAGACAACATTTGTGAGTACCTGGATGTTCCAGGGGCCAGATCCCTGATTCAATAGAGGGGGCAATACTGCCGCTGTTGGGCGCACCCCACAAAATGATACACTGCGCCTTACACCATAATACTGTCATTCTCAGGAGATCTAAAGGGCGCCCGGTGCGTAAAGAAGTTACTTTGATAGATCTATAGTGCGCCCTGTGCTCTATGCGGGCCTGTACTCTGCAAAAAATAGAGTCTCCTTTTGGGTTTGTTTTTTTTATGTGTTAAACAATATAGCTCTATTCTTCCAATTGGCCTAGAATATCATTTGCCAGCAAATTGAAAGAAAATTTCATATTTTCTGAAAATGTGCCAGTGCCGCTTAATGGCCTTCCCTTATTTGTCTTTGTTATTTTGTTGTTTGACATCATGTCGTTTAACTAAAAACACGTCATGCCTCAAATTATTCTTCAAATCAACATACTTTATTACTGTATGTTGCAAGTCAGACACGATATGCTTGCAGTCAAAAAAACAAGCTGAATATTTATGAAAAAAACATCCAAATATTACCACACTGCTGAAAGAAAATGTACTAAATCCTCAAACTATGCCTTTCAATCTGCACTTCCAATATGCCAATTTAGGGAACAAACATGACTGCACTTTCCCTTGTAAGGTCTTACCTTTATGTTTCATGTGCCTTGGAAATACACCTTAAGTAGTAATGAGATGTATGTCTTAAATGAGCATTGGGAAGTACAACGCGATGAGCAAATATCAAATTTGACAGTGCATTTAGTGTAGGGGTGTTGCGTGTTCTGCAAAAGACTAGTACAGTGGTATTTTTGAAGTGCTTCTATTTGGGGGGCTTTTGGCAAGCAACTTCAATCGGGTGGCAAAATTGAGAACAGATAAATAGTGGAAAGGTTCAAAATTCTTTGGGTGAAGTCTTTTGTAGCAAGTGTGAGTAATTATCCAGAAAATACTTCTTGACAATATTTCAATTTAGTATTAAAATTCATCGTTACATAATTTAGCATACATAGTCAAATCTATTTATTAGTGAGTTTGTCAATTTTATTTGTGACATGGTTAAAGCAGCACTGGCAATGGCCATTTGCCCAACATGATGAAATTTCTTCAATTTGATTGCAATGATAGTTTAGGCCAGGGAAGAATAGAGATATATTTTACATATAAAAAGAACATACTAGATAGGGCAATAAGAGGCTAAAGGACTTCCAGGTAACTTGTAGGCTAACTTTACGTTTGCCATAACTTTAACTCAAAGAAATAGGTCTATTACATGAATATCTACAATTATACTCATCCATATAAAACACAAAGGTCACAGACCGTTAAACAGGGTTCCATGCAATGGGAATCAGGCTCTCGGCGTGTGTTTTATTGTGTCTTCAACTCCTTTCCAGTGGTCTGCTGAATAATGTCGCTGGCGACATAATTTATAAAAATGTTCTGTTTACTCACATAGGGCGCTTCTGTGCTGGATTTGGTCGTAACAATTTCAAGTGAGGGCCTAATGTATATAAAGCTTTACAACATGCAACAAGATCAATTTTCAAAAAATTGTGAGGGTGCACTTTTTTCAAATGTGCCGTGTCCTAAAATGTGCCAATCAAAGGAGTTGTACAGTCTCTTAATCCTCCTAATCCATTATGGGATCCATAATAGAGCTTTTCAATTTAAATTGGGAATAACTAAAACCTCCCCACCCAACTCACAACCACCAGATGACGAGGAATGCACATCTTGGCACCTCAAGGCTCAATATGAGGTGTGTTGAAAAATGAGACTTGTGAAATATGATCGTAACTGAATACCATGGACTCAATGGCTTTGTGCAGTCGGCAGTTCTTGCATGCATTTGGAGTGTTGAAATATCCCCCAAATCAGAGATCGTAGAAAGTTCATTACACAGTGCTCATCGGATTAAAGGAGCAATATGTGTAATGTGTTTAAATGTTGGGACAATTAGATATTGATCATACGGTGGTAAATTTGTTTCCCCAAACTAAACCAAAAGTTAATCAATTTTATCATGCGGAATATAAATTTATGTGAATCACTGTTTCAGCATAAAATAGATAATTTGAAATTTTGTTAATCTTAATTTAAAGAAGTCTAAAACAAACTCGGTTTTTGTGTATCGCCTGCCTTAAGGAGGGAGGGGGACACATAGGGATCACTTTGTTATGTTGTTGTCGTGAAAAAGGGTTAACATTTGCCTGTCATCTTGGGCATACTTTTGATGTATTTAAACCAAACTTGCATCACAGGTGCAGCCTGATCCCCCATTTCTTGATGAGGTCAAAGTCACAAACCCAAGGTCCCAGGTCATTGAGGTCAAGGTTTGTAAGCGGCCTGAAAATGTAAATTGACCTCATTGAAAAGTTAATTGGAACCACCTTGGTTTATTGGAGATTTACATGCAACCCTCAGTTTTGTTTTATGAGGCAAAGGTCACATATCACGTCAAAGTCATATGATACCTAATCATTCATCACAAACCGCGAGGGGCATGCGACACACGCGGTCCGAGGGCCGCTGTTTTTTAAAGGATAAAAAGTAGTGAAACATTGAGAGTTAGTCATCATGTGTCATACAATTATACAAAGGTATAGACTACAGGGTTGGCTAAGGTGTAGATATCAGATGAGGAAATTTGATCTTTGCATGGTAAACATTGCTGTTTCACTCCCCGGTTTCATTCTAAATATAGGTAACCCAGTGTGATAAGCTCCCAGCATTTTTTTTTCAAAATCCATTAATGGTACTCTTCTCCTTCCCATCTAATTGACATTTGTAATCTCAGTAAAATTGTTCAAGACCATAATAAAAGCTCGCCAAATGGGATCAAATAGGTAATTATTTCATAGAACATACTCCTAGATCAGATGGATTAATCCAAAAGCATATTTTCTCCAGTCTACCATGCTACAGAAATCTTCACTTTTGGCTACCTGAGACGCAATTCTTGTAAACCACACTGTTTAGACTGGGCAAAGTCCAACATTGAATTCACTTTTATTTTCAAAGACAAGTTTACACTTACACGATTCTGAATTTGCATTCATAAAATGATTACACCTGGGTCGCCCTGACACTTGAATTGATAATACTACTTTCATTTACACAAATCAAAGAGTCACATAAATAGACTTTTCAAATTCACTTCACATGAAGATGATAATATCCGTCTTGAAATTCAATTTTTTGAATTGGTGTCTGTACCTGTTTAACTCATTGTGGAAATGAATTTGATTACACCTAGGTGAATTGGATGATCCTAGCACCTTCATTTTTTTTCAATGTCATCCTATGGTAAAATTTCAGAAAGACCTTATGGTAGCAAAAAATGTTTTTGTGTGTGTATGTGTCTGTGTCAAACTTTTGGTACTTTGGTTAAAACATTGCCTATCTTTTTAAAAAAGTGCAGTGATGGATTAAATTCATACTTGGTATATACATATTGAGACAAGGGGTACTAAGTGGGGTAACAGATAGGAGGTAAAAGGTCATTTTCAGGGGTCACTTGGGGTCAATACCACATCATCGAATGACCTATTTTGAACCCCTTATTTTTTTTGTACCATGGTCAGGCCGCGGATCCGGAGGGGGCGGAGGGGGCGGAATCCTGGATCCGCCCCTGATGGTACCCACAGACCACTGCAGCAGATATTTGTCCTCTATGACATAAATACAAAATGTGAGAATTTCTTTTGCTAAGTAGATCAAACTCAGTCCAAGGTTCGGATGATACAAAAGTTTGTTTTTAAGGGGGAACTAGGTTGTGGATCACAAGAAGTCCCCTTTAAAGCATAATAGCACATTTTTTAAACAAAAGTCAATTTTTCAAATGGTAAGATGAATCCACAGTTGTGTTAGTAATTGTCTAGTAAACTATATCTTTAAACAGTCATACTGCTCAAAGTTATTTATATCCGGGGATCCACAATCGTCAATTCACTTGGAAGTGAAATTTCTGTCCTGTCCCCTTAGTGAAAATGCACAATCGCACGAAATGATCCTAATCTAACTGCTCAGAACCAACAGAATAATACTAATGATAGCGTTGACACATATGCTATTTCATTTGGAATTATGTTTTTCAGTTCCATTGAATTAGTATTGGAATCTGATATTTAATTCTAATTACAAAATACCTTCTTATTTTGACAGCAAAAATTTGGAGATTTTACCCTTCACATTATAGATTACTAGCCAATAACCAATGCATCTGTTCAGTGCGTTGATTTTGGAATTGTTAGGGTGTGCCGTCTGATGTATTATCAGGGTGAATTGTGTGTATTACTTGTAGTTTGGTTTGGTCATTTTGTAACTCCCATTTCAGATCTGACATATCTGACACGGCCTGTTCGGGCATTATAATTCCGTTCAGCTCCGTTTATTGGAGCTAATTTGGAATTTATCCCGTTTAGAATTTAGACATGGGCAGTACACAGTATCTCATACAAAATCTATCAGGTGGGCTGTTATGTTATGATCGCTTTGAAATAGGCATATCTTGCACCATTTTTACTGACAACGGCGATAAACAACACGGACCAATCATGATGAAAATATGAATAGTACATGATTTTACAGATTCGGTTAGGTGTAAACAAACCTCCCATTCAAAGTGTGTAGTTGTCACTTTCTCCCTATGGGCAACTATTGGGACTCAACGGAAGACTAACGGATCCAGCAAGTATGGCCAGTATATGTGTGTGTTTGTGGGGGGGTAGGACATGCCATCCTAACAGCATCAACATCCGGCGCGACCCGACAGCTAGTCTTATTTTAAAGACAAAGACATACGCTCTTACGCATATCGGAGACAGACCTGGATGAAGACTCGACTAAAGGTGGAGCCCAGGTAATCAATGATTTCATGAACGCGGGAGTTCCTAATCGGGAATTCTGGAAAAATTGGGGAAAACAACACAAATCATTAGAAACGGATTGCTATAGTTGGAATCGTTGCTAGCTATCTTTAGTATTCGGGTCACAACCACTCCAGCTGTCTGCGGTTTACCTCGGTCTGCATGGCTGCCGCTTGTGAGCGATTCGTAATAGGGTGCGCCTGACTAAAAAATGTAGGCCTTCGTTTTACCTTGAAAAGCTTCGCATCATAGCCCTTGTACTCTGCCGGCAGAACAGAAATTGCACGGCAAATACTGTTATTTGTTTGGCTAGCAAACATCAGGCTAGCTTCACCTGGTATACATAATTTGCCTCGCACCTAGAACCCTTGCCTATACCGGCTGACCTTGTATGCACTTTAAGGTATACAATATGTTACACATTTCAGTGTATAAAGGAACATGAAATGTCTTGAACAAGACCAATGCAGATGCAGGCTGACGCGGACACACAATTTTCCCGGAATTGCAGATTAGGAACTCCCGCGTGAATGATATTAACTTAGTCTCCTTTTGTGCTCTGTTCAAACGATAAATGGGACCCGTCATTTTCTGTGTTTTAGATTAAAGTGTACGTCGTTGAAGAGACTAACATTAATAGTTATTGCCCATCCCTTATTTGCATTTAATACTTGTAGTCCTGATTAGGCTGTGTCAGATCTGATATGTCAGATATGTCAGATCTGACATGGGGGTCACAAAATGACCAAACCGTTGTAGTTAGTGAATTTCCATTAAGAATCTACTAAATTAAAGGTGTATTCAGGTATATTGGGGAAGTTGTAAATCTTGCATTAAATTGTAAGCAGTAGCAGTAGAAAGCACCCCCAAGATACGCCACTGGGCAGGGTTGTAACAGGGGTCACTTGTCGTCCGAGGGGCAAATTCATGGTTTTGAGGCAGATTTTCCCATTTGGAGGTGGTTTTGCAGCAGATTTCCTGGTTGGAGGTGAAAATTTCCTGATAAGCAGGCAAAAAAGGGCTGATTTTGCATGATTTACAAGCTTTTTTCCTGGTCAAAGGTCTCTGGGGTGGCAACCCCCCCCCCCCACCGCCTGTTACGCTACTGGTGGCCGGATTCACCTCATATTGACAGCAATACTGCTGTGTGGTGAGGATTCATTGGAGCAAAAGATAATTGATCAGATGCCATTCCTGACGTCAATGTGCTGGATGGCTACCATAAGCTCTCCAGAGCTGACGCCCTTGTAAGTAGATCTTTATTTAGTTCTATCAGGGTAACCAGCTACCCTCCTCATTGGACCTCTTTCAGGTAATGTTAATAAACATAAATAAAACCTGGTCATCTTATTAAAACACTCGCTTAATATCTCTGCAAGGTTTCCTGTAATAGGTCATACCGACCAAAATGGCCCTGGAGCAAGAGAAATGTAAATGAGGGTCAATCCAATATATGATATAACTAATGACCCAAAACAAAGCATGCAAAATCCTGCAGGATATTGCTTCTAGTTCAAACTTACATCCTTGTGGTAACACAGATAAGCCCTGTCATAAAGCAAGATGAAAGGTTACACATGAGAGCACTGCCCTTGTAATCAAGAAATCATTGGTTTTAATCTAATCATCTTGAAGTTGTAGTTTGCATGGTTTCTATAGTCCGTTTCCCCAGCAAAGTTTCTGTTTTGTTTTTGTATTTAAATAATAATTTACTGTTTGGCCACCCCTAATTAAGAGAATTTTGATAGTGTGAGGTATGATATTCATAATTAAGATCTAATTCTTGTTGTCAGTTTAGATTGATTTGGAGATGAAATGCGACAGATTAATGAAATAGTGAGAAAAAACTCACATACTTCTGATTGAAGATAAAAACACATAAGGAACTGTGCAATTAACATACACACATGACATAGACCAAACAAGAGCATGATTAACGATACTTAGCTACTTTCATTTTAAGTGGGAGAAAGAGAAGTGTATCGTGCACTGGAACAGCAACACATTCTATATGACATGAGAAGAAGTAAGTAGCCTGTCAGAAAATATGGACCCCTCTGTCTTGCTGGGATGCAACCCAAGACCTACAATTGCAAGCCGGATGCTCATTCCACTTAGCTATACAGGGACTGCATTGGAACAGAGAGTAACTGATACATACTAACAAAAGGCAATAGCATGTTCAGAAAAAAAGGATCCTCTATAACCTCTGTTGGGATTCAAACCCAAAGACCCCATGCAAGCCGGATGATCTACCGCTGAGATAGAGAGTCTTGTCTTAGAGTTTTTTTTCTCAGTATGTTTCTGTTTCAATGCACATTGCACCTTACTTTTCTCCACGTTAGTGAATGAATCAAAATGTGGGCATGATGAGGTTGATGTCCTGAGGGCCATTAGTGTTTTTATCATGGAAAACTCAATGCATGCCCGTCATTTTGAAAGCTTTAAAGACAAACTCTATGTAAGTCAGTTTTTCACATGCAGATTTTCCCAGATTTCAATATTTTTTAGAACTTAACACAAGTTGCTATTTTTTGTGATCTTTAATAATCAATTGAACTCTTTTTGCAAAACTTTTCAGTCGTTATTTTTGCTTGCCTGGCGATGAGTAGAAATTGCACAAATAATACCACCACGAAAAATCGTTTATACGGTAAACTTGACCCGTCAGAAAAAACACTTGCCCTTGTAGTGCTCGTGCAATCATTCACATCACATTGAACAGCCCATGCATTAGTTTGTCCTTAGCAAACCATTTGCATTCATTAACCCTGCATAAATACAATGTATTCCTAAGCAAATGTCAACCACAACACTAACATCAATGTTTTACTGTCTGGGATGAGGTGTCATATTTAGTGTGTTTACGGGCCCAGGTTTTCCTTTTTGTGGTATGTGTGGACATCTGTGAACTCCATAACGACCCACTCTATAAAGATTTATCACTCTCAATTGTGTATATTTGTGCAAGTTTGAATGCACCTGGTTTTGATAACTGAGTTGTGTAATTTGAATTGTTAAAGGTACCCTGTTTGATTACGCAGTTAGCCAAAAGGGGCATTAGTTTGTACTCATATGTCCCCATCGTAGCAGAGCCAGGTGGGGCAGAAGGGGGGCAGAAGTGCCCCTCTGAAAATGTTTTGAGGGGAAATTGGAAATAAAACACTGATATTTATGTTAAATCATCCATAAAAGAGCCCTCAATTTTTCTGTGAAGCGCCCCATAACTTCCATAATTTGGGAAAGATGTTCGATAAAAAAATGGGCAAGTTACCCAATTTTGATGAGCTTTTGCATTGAATTACAACTACAATTACTGTTGCAGGTTGTGTTTTTGTTGGGCCAAATTTTTGGACATAACATGGACGCAAGCATTTTTTGAGCATTGTGATGTGCTAAGTTACAACGGGATGTACACATTTTGGTGGGCAAAGTGATTGGGCTTGTTTTTATGGTACATTTCTTAAAACTGTCAAGAATTACGAGCCAGAGTATAGAAAACTTAACAGTCCTTATTTTTGTGTTTCATGGACTACCGAGAGACCTCACGTTAGTCATTTTCTAATCTTTTTAGTTGATTTTCGTTGATACCTTTGCCGCCTATTTTTTTCTAAATGCTTGTTGTTTTCATTCATTGTTTGATATACTTCACCCAAATCTCCTTGCAGTAGAGCATGAAAAAAAGGCCTTTTCATAATAAGTTAGTTAGCTGTGAATTTCTTTTTCAATGGTTGTATATTTTTAGAAATTGTTCCATACCACATGCTTTATTGCTCAAGAGTAGCAAATCTGTTGTTGACTGTATTTTATGTTTGAAATTGACACTTAGATGCAAGAGTCGACAATTTCACTTGCAGGGCTAGGAGTACTCATAAATGTCCCGGATATTTGCAGCGAAGTGGCTTGTTGCAAGAAACTGGAGGAATTGACATTCATCTATGGTAGAGGGTTTAATTTCAATTCTGAAGCATTAATGTGTTTAAAAAAATGACATTTTATGTGAATACATGCCCTTCTGTCTGCCTATTATTATTTTGATTGCATTTATTGATATCCGCAGTAGATGTATTGACACAAATTTTGGAAGGTATGTATAGATTGGTGTGAATTGGTGATTAATTTATCAATTGATGGTGTATTGTGGCACAATACATATGAGTGTGAATTGTAATGGAAGGTCTTTAAATAAAAGGCTTTTTTTTTTTTTTTTTTTTTTTTTAACAAATATTTCAGGTAGAGTAAAGTTTGGGGTGATGGCAAGGCAAATATATGGTCATGTCCTTTGGTTCTTTTCCTACCACTATGAGGGCAATAGGCGATTTTTTGTTGTAACACATAGATGATGTACACTGTATGTCTATGTGTCATCAATACATTTGTGTAAAATTGCTCATTCTAGAACGAGGTGGGATTAACATAGACTTGAGATAAGGATTCTTTGATTATATAATATTGTTTTCATGGTAATTGGTCAAAAGCCAAATAGGCCGAAACAAAAAGATCAAGGTTGCTTGATTTTGAGTGATTTGGGTTAAATTCAATGAAGATGCTTGTAAAACTTGCCATATTGTACAGCTGGCCCATGGTTTCATGTTAAATATTACACTACTCTAGGTCACAGTGTCACATATCATGTTCAAAGGTTAAACAAAGTTGATGTTGGGAATTTTGAGGTTGGTGGACTGTTGCATGCAAATGGGCTATTCAGAAACAAAATGCCCCCCCCCTTTTATAGAGGCAAAATGTTTTGTTCACAAAAATATCTGGAATTCCATGGCTGGCTATCCTGCAATGAAGTATTTGGAATTCCAACAATAGGTGTGTTCAGACGGTGGCCTACTTTCGAAAGTAGCGTTACAAACGAAAAAATTCATTTAAGCCTCATTAGCACCTATTAACAACGACGCACGTCAACACGGGAACTTAACGATACCCTTCCAAGTTACCAGCGAGCGGCCCAACATTCATCCGTCCGTGGTAAAATAGCGGAAAATAAGTAGCGTGCCGCTCGCGCTCCTGACCTGAAGGGTTAATTGCTTGAACCTCGGGAAAAATCAAACCCACTCAACCCAAAAATGAATCAAGCAGGAGTTGCTGTTTTTAAAAGCGATTATTTTGGCTTCTTTTCGTTATTACTCATCGGAAGAGGATTTGGCAGTAAAACGCGGTGTCTGACGATGAATTCCACCAACACCAAGCATGAGAAGCAACAGCCCCCAACATGACATCATCAAAACAAAGGTCATGCATGCATCATCAACGAAATGTGACGTGGTTCCTCAGTACAGAGATGAGAGTTAAGTGCAGTGGCCGGTTATAAACGCACATTTTTTATTTGCATTTGCTGTGATTATTCACGATGGCTCACTTTCTACATATGCATAATACAGTTCTAATCTCGCAAAAATAACAATTGAATTGTAGTAGTTAGATTATTGAATACCGATCGATGAATTTCTCAATAAAAATTATGGTACAACACTACGATGACGTGTGCATAACCAAACATGGGCACGAGGCTGCCTGTCAACGTCATGTGATCGCGAAAAAGGGGCAAATCACCATTTGCGTTGTCTTGTGGGTTCCTTCCAGATCTCTTCTCTGGACCAGTTTGGGTTCCGTGTTCGGCTGTTTTCGGGGCGGGCTGTACTACTAGATGATGATGTCATTATCAAAATAACAGCGACTAAATGGAAAAAACAGTAAACTGGAGAAGACAAGCACAAGACCGCTGTCAAAGGTGAGAACACGACGAAACTAAAATGGCGTTCGTTTATTATGGTATCCACGCTACGAATAAGTTGACCGGGATGTTGTTACGAGGTCACGATGAGGTTCACCCTTAACATCGACGTGTGAGTATCACTGTTAACACGGGCACTTACCCAACGACGATCACACCAACCCTCGCAAGTAGATCGCTAATTTTAAGATTTATTAAAAGTAAATCGTCGTTGTTAATCGTTGTTGCTGAACATGATGTGTTTTCAGACGGTCAATAATCAACGGAGGCTTAACCAATGATGTGCCTTACCAACGATCTTACCAACGACTAACAACGATTAGTGAGCAGCCTACATACCTTTCGTAAATTAACAGGAATTCCAGTCTCAGGTTTTTATATTTCTCTTCCATAATTCCTAGGAATTTGTCTTATTAAACTACCATGTCAAAAAACATGGGAATTCCAGAGATATTGTCGGGGTATAGACCGACAAGTGTGAAAAATATTGATTTTTTCCAGAATTGTCCTTGAAAATGTAGATAAGATTGGCACACTGGAATCCATCACTCTCATACCTAAAATGGCTGGAATTCCATACCGGATAGTTAGTAACATTAAATTCTGGAATTCCTGCACTTTCAAAAGTTGTTCCAATATTTAGTTTTTCTTGAATTCCGGCGTTCTTCTCTAGTTTTGTGTGTGGGTGTTTGGGCGGGGCATGTTTTTCGGTGGAAATTAGCCCAATCTCATTCAAAAGTCTATATTTGGTTGACATGAAATTTTGAAATGCTGTGGAACAATTAACTATCAGATTAAAATATATAATAGTGTATATAATTCAAATCTATTGTCATTTAAAAATTTAAGTACAACAAAAAAAAAATTGGTTCTTAGCCAATGCTTAAGATGATTTAAATACTATATTTTATTAATGTTTCCCTTCGATGGCCAGCGAACACCATGAGTGTTGGAATTTGAAAAAAAACCCCATGTGCTCTTGGCCGGATTGGAACTGGCGACCTCCGTATCACTAAAACGGCGCTTCTAACCAACTGAGCTATTAGGCAGGGTGGCATCAGAACTGTAATCTCAATACGATTAATATTTGTTTGCAAGCCCATTGGGAGTATGCCTTCAAATCTAATACTTTGTCAGGGAAAATCTCCAAGCCCTTGAATTATAAAAGAAAGACAAAATTGAAAAAGACCTATTAGGAAAGAAAAGGGAAAGTATGCCTTTAATAGTTGTCATGGTGTTTGGAATTCATTCATGAATCAATTATTAATGCAGTGCATTCTCCTCTATGCCAAGTAATGAGAAGCACAAATTTTTGAAAGTATTACCAACACATCAAAAATGTGAGACTTACTAATATCCAATCTGTTAAACACAGTATAACATTAACAACAAGAACCCCCCAGCATGAAAATAATAAACACGAAGAAACAATGTCCCAGCCAACTGATAGTTTTTACATGAAAGCCCAATCTAATGGTCAGATATGTCAACACATGTTAAAGGGCCATACAGCTTAAATCCGTGGAGGAGGCGGGCGGAGAAAGGGAGCATCTGCAATGGGGTCACAATGTGACCCACTCATGAATGCGCTTGTGTTCGGCAAGTAGATACACCGTGAAAACGTTCAGTTATACATCATAGTAAACAATACACTTGCATGGCGCCCCTTTTTTCTCTCCACTGACAAACTTATGAAAAAACAAGCAGAAGGGTGTTGATAAATGCTGCGATTTAGTTGAATGTAGCTAGTCCTTGGATGTTCTGATTTTGTATTCCATTTCATGTCAATGAATACAAGAAGCAATTGCCTATAATGAATTAAGTTTTGACATCAACTAATTAATGGAAATTTTGAATCGACTCCTGTACACTATTCTTCAACTCATGAAGTAAAATAGGCATTACATCAATGGGGGTATTTGGGGGCCAATTAGAAAGAGCTGGCTTCAAAAATCAAATTGATAACAAAGAATTTTATTTTAACATGTTTTATGATTCATTTTTCTGCATATTTGTGTTAAAATGAACCAGTTTTATGGACAATAAGGTTAAACTGTTATTGAGTGACAGGCTGATTTTAACAGAACAAAGTGCGATACTATCTTAGGCTTTGTTTAACACAAATCATTTGTAGACACAAGGTTAGCCTTTTTTTTTTTTGCTAATTGTGTTAAATGACCATTTTAATGACAAACAAGATTAAGTGTTAATGGCTAATGCCTTGTTTGTCCTGATAAAAAATATGGTGCAGACCAAAACTTCCATAACCATGGAATCACCCAAGGGTACACCTTAACCAACCGTGATCAAAATTCTTTCTGAAAGAGCAGCGATACCTGTTGAAGGGGAACTTTTTTGGCACACAAGTATATAGCACCATGGGCACTAGTAATTTGCTCCATTTCCTAGAAGCTTATTAAAAATGGTTACATCATGCTCTAATAAAAATGTGTGATTATATTAACCCCAAAGTCTACCACCATTCTTACGGTATCTCTGATTGGCTCATTACATGACATAGCATGATATAAACCAATCAAAATAGACCTATGTATCTGTCCAAAACATTAAGCATTTCTTACCATGTCTCTGATTGACTAAATGCATCATATAGCTCAATATATAACCAATAATAACATCAGCCCATAGATCTTGGTGGTTTCCTTTTTTACAGTTTTATTTTCCACCATTTACCCAAATGGATTTAAGATGTTTGTATTACTGTAACTCTATAGATATCCACAATGTATAGTTATAACATTATGCAACGTTTGGATGAAAGAAAGATTGAGACATTATACAGCACAAAAACCAAGAGGCACATTCAAAACTTTTCAAAACATGTCTCACTTTGAAAACACAACAACTTGTTTATGATTAAAACATGTTTAAATATTTACGGATTTCATGCACTGAAACACACACGTTTTGCACATCTGAGCACATCGGAAAAATTGTCTGTTGGATCATAATCATACAGCCTATCCTGAAGCCATTAGTAGAGTTTGGCCCCAGTCATATTGTCGCGACTCATATTGATTTTCCCCCAAAGGAATTCATGGATCCATGTCGCATTATCAACCTGCGTGCTGTTACTCAAAAATTTTGTTTCTGTACATTTGTGAAAGTGTTACTTAAACATTTCGCCTTAACCAGAAGGTTGAGTTCATTTAAAGGTGCTTGTTCATGTTCTCTACTTGATATAACATGCACTTGCTTACACTTACCACCAAGTATCGTGGGAAACAGATTTGCGGTTTTAATAGTAGAAGTGATAATGCACATTACAACGCCCTATTCACTACTGTGGTAATATTGATGGTTAACCATTAAAACGGTAGTATCTTGGGAAAGAAATGGACCTGGAAGCTGTAATTTCAGGACAACAATGAGAAAAATACGGCCTTTCATTTGATACTACTTCTGGATAAATCAGGGAACTCCGAAAGGCGATCGGAATATGCACTTTAAAGATCCAATAGAGCTATACAATTCATCAAGGGTGTAGTAGTTGTTTTATGTTTGCAAATTGAATATGTAAAGGGTTACCACATTATGATAAAATGAATCATCCATTAACTTTAAAAAAAGAAATCTGTTATAGTAGGAAAATAATTGACACTTTGAAAATCATCCTTTGTTTTAAAAATTAGATTTAAACAGGTGCATTAACATTCCTGCAGAAGTTGAAAGACTACTGCAGCATTATGTAATTGACACTTTCCTCTCACAAATTAGGGGAAGTAGTATTGTACTTCATCAGTGCCTATGCCTTTGATCTGTAATTGAGATGCGTTATATTACTTCTAAAAAGGAATCCAAGGGCAAATTTGAGCTAACATTCAATCATTCTAATATTCAGCATCGTCCGATAGCTTGCCTCGCTGTAAAGCCGAATTGTGGCCTGCTGGGTAGTAGGGTTTTCCGAGAGCAATCCGTGCTGTTGGAGTAGATTTAGTATTAAAATACATGAGCAATTATTTTCAAAAGTGTTTGGGAATTCCTTTTCTTATGTCACCATAGCAACCCATCTCAAGAGTTTTTATATTTTCCTTGAAGATACAAAGGTGTGCATATGGATGCACATGTTCCAGGGGGAATTTTGTGATCCAGCACCTTCTGTTTATTCGGTTCACTAGATATCCTGAGAAACCTTCTTCACAAAATTTTAGTTGATCCGATCTTGTGTTTTGAGGTATGAGCAATTGTTTGTTCCCACGGCCCCCCCCATAGGCCACTGTCCTGTAATTTCTGCCCGTTTACGGACAGCAAAATACAAAATTTCAAATTCTTTGAGATAAGACCGAATTTGCATGTAAGATATTGGGGTACAGCATGGATTACTAAGGCTGATGCGTCAGATGTAGTAAAAATCTCAAACTTTTTGATGCAAGTCGAGGGGACGAGGTTGTGGAGCACGAAATACCCCTTTCTTAATAATAAGTCATGGAACAAAATTTTCATAGCACTTAGCAATCAAGAGAGGGGTCCAATTAAACAAAATTGGTATGTGAGGTAATGCAGGACTCAAGTATTATCCATAACAATCCATTTTGCTGAATTTGTATACTAACCCAAATGATACCAAACAATAAACGCCATGCACTGGGTGATTAAATGCACTAAGTCACGGATGTAGCGATTGTGTCTCAAACGAAGACCCTTATGTGCACAAATCGCTGCGCCAGTACGTGGACACACGGTCGTATGGTGTTACCGATCCCTGGTCATGGACTGGGGCCGGAGGGCCCTGGTTCGAGACCGACCGGGATTTCCGAATTTCTCTTTCCCTTATTCCTCCTCACTCCCTCCTGGCTAGAAAGTCAAAATCTCTACATTAGTGTTCTTACTTTCATTAAGAAGACAATAATAAAAGGGATAAACTTGTTGTAAACACTTCAAATCTTATGCGCAACCTGATTATATGATCTTGTGTATACAACCTTGTTTTACACTTGACGTGGCTCTAACTTAGACTAAAAGTTGGTTTTAGCTCAAGAGTTTCATCCCTCTCTGTCGGGCTTATACCATCAGTAAGCTATCACGCTGCTAGACCGGGAGTACATTTACTCTGTTAGAAATATTCAGCATACATTTTAAGATCATGTAGGTCAACTTGTAATTGCTTAAAAGAAAGATTTTTGATCTATTTGAAGGCCTGCAGCGAAAGCATTTACATTGCTTTGCAATCTAATTACTAGCACTGTAAGATACTGAATGGGCTTACAAATCTTGTACTTATCCTATTTGTATAGAATTGTTGAATGAAATTGAAATGTGCTGTACTATTAGAGCTATATGCAATTGGTATAACGCAATTAGCTTTATCAACAGTCGGCATTTTATTATATCGTGTACTTTCGGTTTTGGATTTCTATTTTGGTATCATTTTTACAATGTAATTCAATATGTTAGCTTTGATTAGAAGCATGTTTGGTGGTTTATGGATTTGTTTTGTAATGTTAGCTATCACTTGTTAGAAATTGTGTGACCAAAATAGGACTGCTAAACAGAACATCATACCACATTAAGACAAATAAGGAATGTTCTTCTGAACTTAATGCACATATACTCTTACAAATACCTTTTTTAATATGATCTCATGAAGTTTCAAGTAATAAAACGACCGGGCCATAATATCGTCAATTGACAAGATTCCTGGTCAAATTTACAAGATTTTCACTCAAATTTGATTGGAAATTCTCATAATATACTATTTTAAACTTTGTTACCTATTCCAAAACGACAAGGCATTTTTAAAAGTGTACTTAATGACATATTTGCATGCAACCATATTTGTAGCCTCTAATTGTCTACTTTAATGTTCTTTTCATCATTTAGAATTCAACTCAATGAATGTTACATGGTATTCATAAGATGTTAACAACCATTGCGTAAATAGAATAATTACTGGTGAGCCAACTTTAATTAATTGACCCCAAAGTTGTGGAAAATATTTACTGGGTGGGGCAAATTTATTTTCCCCAGAGATTCCTCAACAAATTTTGTTATTTATAAAACGCAACAACAACGAAACGCTTATAGTGTCAACAATGAGTTGTTGATTCACAACTTTTAAACTATTTATACCATCATCTGTAACAAAATTATGGCATGTATGCACCATACAACTCAAGAGACACGAGACATTTCCAGAAGAGTTCACTCCATTTTTTCCAAACTTTTTTAACACATTTAGAATGCTTACAATGTAAAAAATCAAACTGAAGTGAAATAAGCCCCTACTAGCCATCTTTATGTAAAAAAAGATTTAGTATGCTTCTTCATGGGGCTGATTAGACAGAAAACCAGTTCAAAAATTGGTTTTGGTTTAATTTCCGTTTGTTTTTGTTCAATAACCCTTCAAACTTCTCGGAATAGTTTTTGTTCTACAACCACACATTTATAGAATTGGTAATCCTCAAACAAATAAAAGGGTTGCGATATGGTGGTATTGAGTGCATTAAGAGTATCACTGCACTATGAACTCACTGAGACATCCTTCAATGGTACTCATCAAATGTTTTGTGAAGACCTCCTGAAAACGTGGAGTCATAAAGCTTAACAAAAACATGGGTATTTCCAGAACTTAGGGATAAGAAGGGTCTTTATGAGAAAGTATTGAGGTTAGCATCTAGTATGAAATTTTAAAACGCTATCACTTTCCTACAATTCAAATAGGAGTAATCATGATTTCCGAGCAGTTCAATTTGCCTTTTAAATATAATTAAATCCAAAAGTGGCCTTTTGAAAATGAGCTCTTCATAATTTATAATAAAGTTGTGCATTTTAATTTCAGATCGTATTGTACAATTAACTTGTAGTAATAGGCTCTGCAACTCATTTGGTATGAAACCGGTGTGTTTGTTCAGAAACATAAATTTTCATTATAAAATTTGATTTGATTGAAATATGCATTTTTTTATAAATCATTGTTATATCGTTATATTTGTTAGTCACAAATTTAGTAATTTGTTATTTCTACTATAAACAAATTAAATCACAAAATTATTCGACAAATTCAACAATACAAAATATGGCAAGAAACAAATCAACCATCGCACGAACATGCTTTCTGCTGTTCACTAACATCGCTCATGTGACAATTTTAGTAGTGGGCAGATTGTTAACAATTAAAAAAATATATGATACAATAACCACCCCATCTTTATTGCACTCATGCAAATAATACCTAATAATAATTTAATTATTATTGCATCAATATTTGTCTCTTTCTACACTTTTTTTTATTATTATTCATCCATGAATCTACTTTTATGACTGGAAATTAACCTATGTCTGCCCCTTCCCAGCCAATGAGCAAACAAATTTATTCGTGTCCTCCACTTACACAAATCATAGGCCAATATTGAGGCCCTTTTATCATTGGTAGTCCGATAAGATCAAATCCACATGTTTCATACTAACTCATCCTTTGTAAGGTAGAGTGAGATTGCTGCTCAGTAGCTTACATTAACCTCCTTTATTTGGAGGAGCAATTTTTTGGTATAGGGGAAAAGAAATATAATTTTTTTTGTTATCCTAGATTGTGATTAGCCAAAAGTAAAAGGACAAAAAACAAATTTGTTCAAAATAGTCATTTGAATTTTGGAGCCATTTAACTGCATTTTTGTTTTGTTTTAATTTGATGAATCAGAAAATTGTGCTTTTTTGGACAAAAAATGGCCCAGAGAGATATCATTACTTTTAACACAGGTGATCCCAAATCAAATACTTTTGGTTTTATAAATTAATCATTATACAGTAAAACATGAATTTACAACTAGTTTTGACTTAACTTTGGTCTGATTTAAAAATAAAACATGAACAAAGTCTTGGGTATTGAGCTACTTACTGCAAACAAGTTTCATTTCATTTGGACTTGTTGTTTGCCAATTTTTGGTACTTATTGTTCCATTCCACCAGCTTACTTCCCCGAGTCACGAGGTGATCATTATGTTGTGTATTATACACACAACAGGCAGGAAGCATGTGGGACAAACCATTACAATAAACATACCTTACCTGTCTTAGTGTCCCTTTAAATATTATGAATTTAATTAGTATAAGGCCCTTTATAAAGTGTGGTCACTCCAACTACCCTGAATACCATAATTTTTAGGTGAAGAAGTCACACACTGCCTATTCAGGATATTGCTTTTATTGCTCAGTGACTATTTTATTATCATTCATTCATTAACTGAATACTTCAACTGCATCAATATTTTTTGTGCTATAAATTTACTGGTTTTGGTCAACATAATTAACTGGGTGGGCCAATTTTGGGTCATTGGGCATACTGAATTTACTGGGTGAGTCAAATAATTAACTGGGTGGGTTCATGGCCCACCCGGTTTCTATGTTCTTTACAACCGTCCCTGTTAATAACAACAATGCACCATGCACTTTGATGCTTTGAGCATGTAAATCCAGCATGATGCGTCGAGTAAGGCACCAAAAACATTTATTAAAAATCCGGAGTTTGAATCCCTTTGACAATAATGGATAGACTGATCAGCGTTTTGACTTTTTCCGTGCAACAAAATGCAACAAGATCCTTTCAATATCAAAATATTGTTACATACTACATTTGCCAAAATAGGTAACATGTTGTAATCCTTGAGTTTACTTTTGTTTAGTTCTGTACATACTCAACAGGTTGAGGAAAACAACAGTGACACATCTGCACCTTGACATACATCACGCACAGTGATTTCGTACTAGTATGCATCAAGATATGTACAGAGCAAACAAGAGCAAGTTTATATCATTTTAACAATCATGCTCATGTATAAAAGGAATGGAATGAATTGTTAATTGTAAGTTCAACTATGCCTTGTTAAAATTCAAACTGAATATTTGAACTTGAACTTCCGGTTGTTCTTCTCTATAAGAAATTCAGGATCATGTAGAGTAGAAATTGAGCCATGACAAATAGTTATTTAAATTATTTAAAATTTAAATGAAGGATTAAATTATCTTCAAACGAAATTCAGGTAGAAGAAATTACAAGGAGAAAAATCTGTATGTAAGCTGACACACACCTTCAGAATTGACTGAAAATTTTGAAGTACAAAGTATTTTGATGATAGCTATAGAACCACACACACAGGAAGGAAGGTTACTAAAATCCTGAATAGATTAAAAGGTAGCGATACCTCTTCTAGCAAACAGTAAGTATATTATGGCAGGTATAAAGTTTGATTAACAACAAAACACCTGTGCATTGATGTTGTGTGAATAAAGTGTAACACAAAGAGCTATGGGCCCAGGGTTGCAAATCTTTCCCTAGAGGCCATGTCCGCATGTTTCCCTCTTCCCTTTTACCGTCTTTCTATCACTCCGGATGGCTTGTATGGTCATCATCTTGGTGCAGTGTTTATCAGACGTTAGTCTGTTATATTGGGAATGGTTACTTTTGAAATCAAAAAATGTGCCGACAGAAGACATAAGTGTGCAGTATTGGGGTAGTGACTGCCTGTGCATTGTGAAAAAAAATCGATTCTGTTAACGGTTTGGATAGAGGGAAGCGGTGTTTGGAGCTATAAATGGGATATTGATGTGTTGAAGTTTCTCAGGGCCGAAAGGCTTGTTTGTTTTTTTGTGAAGGAAAAAAAAGAGTGGAATTTTGGACGATTGGTGAGGCAGGTAGTTTCAAGAAATGAAGTAGTACATCCAGAGACTTTCCAATGTGGAATATTCCATGTTCCTAAATGGGTGGTATTCATATTGAGAAAGAAAACATATAATAAGTGTGACTCGAGATGAGAGAGTGTGAATAAAAATAAAAATATTGGGACTCTGAAGGCATTTGGGGATGAATTTATAACATATCAGAATATTTTGGATGTATTGCTGAAGAAGAATTATAAGTTGTTGTTTTTTTTAATTGGACCAGGAATTGTTACCTTTTTTTGCAAGATGGTTTCAACTTGCATTGTGGACTAAGAATGTTGAAGAATCATGAAAACAAAATTCCCATACCATAATACATTGTTGTCAAATTATCCAAACTAATGTGGTAAAATTAGTTGTTGTAGGTAACTTTGTGCTGTAACATCCACCAATTTGACATGCTGCTGAGGTCTCCTCTATTGGTTATGGGATATGGTGAAAAGATAATATTCTAATCTCATTAAAGATTACCACTTATTGTGGTGTTATTCTTAATGCCTTTGCAGAACAATCAAGTCATGAAATCAATATCCCAAATACATGTGTGAAATGTTGTGAAATTATACCCTATACACAAGGAGATTATAGCGAATAACATATGTGATCATAAAGGTCCCATATTGTGTGGTAGGATTGGTGCACACATGAATATAATAATGTTTGTCCGTGGCCACTACATCCTCTGCTCCATGGGGGCTTACCTGTATGCATGGGCGCCTAACTTATTTATTGTCATGATTGACAATGTTTGTTCTTGCTAACTAATATATCAAATTAAACTAATTTTTGCTTATGCTGTGGATAGAGGTAGTTAAAATCAAAAAAAAGGTTGTAAATGTTGAGAAAAAATCAGTCCAATGAGATCTTAAAACCACATGTTGTCAAATGTTTGTTAGGTATAGGAATACTATGTACATGTTAGATTGGAAATGTGGGCTGGAAAGAATCAGAGAAAGTGAGAGGGTGTAGAAGGCACTCAACTTTTTTTGGTACGGATTTGTGTGGCTGACTTCCAACTTAAGAGCTTGGAACTATTTGTCTTTTAATAGGGCCCTTAGAATTGAGAACAAAAAATGGAGGAAACTAGGCGGCTTTTGAACTAAAAATTTGGCTCAATTCAGCTGAGGAAAAAAGGGAGAGGAGGAGAGAGATATGGAGAGATAGATGGGTGGGGGGGGGGGGGGGAGGGGGGGGGGGGGGGGGGGGGGGCATCTGGGTAGAGATGTGTGTTACCCGACTTTTGAACTTAGGGACTTGGGAACTGATTTTGACTTTTAAAATTTAGGGCCTTATTAGAAGTGGATGCAAGGAAATGATGAAGATTGAGACGTTAGAACTCAATTCGGCTCAAATCAGCTTCGAGGCAACGACTTCCCAAAAAGGGACCTCAAGAACTAAATTATGCTTCAACGAGCTGGAAGTATTAATAACTCAGGCGGAGTGCTGTAGAGGCATGAAAGGGGTATTCGGCAAAGGAGAAAACCTGGGGTGGTTTGAAGGAGAAACATGGGATAGTGGGGGAGGGCATGGGGGTAATTGGAAAGAGAAATCTGGGTTTAATTACAGAAAAGATCATGTTGTTGGGAATGGGAGACCAGTGAGAAGTATTGGGAATTGGCCCATATTGGGGTGGTAGTTGTGAAAGGGCACCATGTGTTAGATGGAATTGTATGTTGACTTGAGAATGGATGCTCTCGGTGGCAAGCTGGGAAGGGGCTCAGGACAGATGAAAAGGGATCTTGTGTGTTGAGAAGGGACATTGTGGCAATTAGGACCTGGGGAATTGGACCTGAAGTTGCAAAGGGGCAATGGGGTGTATTTTAAACAGGGGCCCTATAGGTAGGGTGACAACAAGTTTACTAACACCTACCGGTCGCGTCTGATAAAGGTTCCGTACGGACCTAACAACCCCCCCGTACGAATCGCGAAAGCCGGAAACCCGCGAAATTAGTATTCTGTTTAGGATGGAAGGCTAGGCTAAAGGTAGGGGGACTAAGGTGTTTTATGACCTCTTGGTTCCCGATTCCTCTACAATAATTTTAAAGGTGTATTGTGACTCTTTATGTCCAAAATACCTTAAAAATTGGATGATTTTTGAAAAAGATTGTTAGCATATGCATCCTTGTAGGGCATTTGAAAAAAAATGACAAAACTATTCGCAAAGTATCTTGACAGATAAGGGTTTCAAAACCTAGTTATGTACCATGGAAAACCAGGCTTCATTATAATCCAAATTGATTGAAGTATTCAGTCCAGATGAATATTAATGGACTTTATTCATTATTCATATTTCTATTGATCTAGAAAAAATACAAAACCCCATGGATAGTGAAGTTGAAGTAAGAAAGTCATAGCTAAAAAATAAAAGCTATCCACCTAACAGACATTTAGCATTTTAAATGTGAGTTTAGGATAACCCGGCGACCTTAGGCTTTCTGATTGTTGATTAAGTGCGTCAGCATCATCAACAGAAAATAACATACTCATGCTATGAGACATGCACTAAATTATTCCAATAAAATATCATTAATCAGTTGAGTAAGCTATCGAACAAGTTCCCATTAATAAAATTCATGTCGTTTGGGGGGAACAATCTCTACTACAGTTCTTGACCATGTAACTCAGTACATCCGTTGCTGATGACATGTTTTAATTCTAAATTTCCAAAGATAATGTCATTGATCAATAAACCATGATAAAAGTAGTGTTTTGGTAATTTGTGGTAATCATTGAATTGAAGGGGGGGGTAATTCTGATGTTTTGTTGAAATGATTAAGCATAGCCCAACACTTCCAAGGATTTGAGGGCAACGTACATGCTTTGCTTGGTTTCCTCCTGTATTGTGGAGGAAAGTGTTAAAAAGCCTAAACTAAAATAGATGATTCAAATTTAACAGGATTTGAGAACTCATTCAAGTCGCACAAGCACTATCTCCCATAGAAACAGTCATGTAATGGCATTTGTTTACCTTTTGAAACATAACCAATTTGACACAGTACTCCTAGTATGTGGTTGAACTGCATTTTTAGCATGAACAAGTCTTGAAGCCTCTTCTGAAGCACCCTTTGAAAACTCACGTTAAAGATCCGTAAATCCCCTACAATTAACCGCAATAAATCATGGCACTTAGTATGCCGCAGTACTGCGGTAATGTATAGCGGCTAATTGCGCAGCTCTGTAAATAGAGATGCAAGCATGTACGCTTGTTCTTACGCTGAATGCTTTAATTAAACGCTGTGGGTATCAATACGCTTGCCATGATGATTCAACGGAGACTGTAGGCACTACCAATCAATCTAGGGTAATAATTTAATTAGTCCAATTCAGAACATGATAGAAAATCTTAATAGAATAATGTCGACATTTATAGCGTCTTTCAACAAGGATAAAATTGCTTTAACATTATCTGCTTCTACTAGAATATGTCAGCTGCCATGGTATAGGCCTACTCATATCTTTGGGCAGCGCTCAGTGGACTATATTCCTAACAGCTCCCCATTTTGCACCTGGGTGGAGAGAAGCAAGTGAGGTAAAGTGCTTTGCCCAATGTACAACACATAGGCCTCATGGCAGCGTTGTTGCATCCACTGCACCACATTTGCCCTCATGCATAGGCTAAAAATCATTTTCAAAATATCAGCCAATTTTTTGGACATATTTCATAAAGCCCCCGTTTTTGCCAAAGTGATGTAAAATCAGCCTGTTTTTGGCCTTAGTGCTCGGCCTTTTGGGTTATGGTCTCAGCCTCCACATTTTGAGGTTTCTGTTCATCCATATATATAATAGAAATTACAAGGTCTATTTAGATTGATTACTCTGAGGACAGTAGGTGGTTTGCCATGCAAGACTGCTTTGAGCTGCTTCTGAATGCTCTCTCATTGGTAGTTCAAGATCCTTAGCATCATGCATCATCCCTTCTGGAATAAAGGTGTGCCTGGATCTCCCTTTGGGTCTTCTCCCTCCTTAATCCTCCTTTGTGTGAATTGGTACCATAAATCATGCTTAAAACCATTACTCAGTGAAACCTTAATATTGCCCTGTTCTTGAAGGAGGAGTCCACCGTGTACATTGTGGTAATCATCAAGGAGATGATCAGTGACATCACTGACAAAGATATGAAGAGAATCACGAACACAAATGGAGCGAGACAATTTCAAATAGCCATGTTGGCGGCTTCTCTAATATTTTACTTTGAATTTCATGCAGGGCTTGTCAGAGGTTCCTCCAGGGGGATTCTCAGCTCAGTACAAAATCAACTCTTGGGAATAATGGTGAACCATTATTACCGACCAAGTTTGACATTGAAAATGGGCAAAAAATCTCAACCTTAATATAATTTTCGTCTTAATATTTCTCCAAATTGTTCTGATTTTAAAATAATTTTTCTGTTTAAATTTATTCAAAATTTAGCAACTATTTCAGAAAATTTGTTTAAGTAATTATCTTCAATTTGCATTAGAATGTGGGCCTTGGGTAGAAATATAGATCATATTTTCTTTTAAAGTTGCTAAAAATTCAAGTCCATTTTCTGACTTCGACAAGTATTTCCTTAATAACTGTACTAGTGCAAACACTCCTGGGATTTATACCTCTACCTGGATCATAAACACCAATCCTCCAAACCCATTTGCAACTATTTTCACTCCAAACCCTCGCATTATCTTTTTCATGAAAATATAATTTTTGCCCCAAATATGCACTCAAGGACTGATTTAAAATTCTCCTCTCACCTTCTGAAATAGTTTTACCCTTGGAAAATGCCCTGAAAGGGGGATAGAAATGACACTTGCAAGTCAACAGGGTTGAAGAAATAATTCCCATATGTTGTGAGTCAGATGGCCTGGGAGTTGCAGACCAATATTACGTGGGGACCATTTATAAATATAAGACAATTTTGATGACTAACTTTTCTTTTAATGGTGATAGGATTTTAGGTGTAATTCAATGAATTTTTAATAATTAAATATTGCAGTTTGATAAAAGTAATAATTCAGCTAGCAGGTTTATGAGAATCACCAATGAAGCCAATACTTCACTCCAGATCACATTCAAACTCCATTTCATTGCATTTTAAGTGTTACTAAAGCACTTGAAAGCGACCTTAATTTGAACTAAAAACAAATATTTCTGATCTATTTTTCTTAGCTAAGCTGTTAATCACCCATTTCAAAACACATCTCAGGGCAAAAACAACGGAACCTCCCCGCGTTTGTCGGCCAATTCTTCTGTCATAACTAACACTACAAACACAGAAATCAACATTCCACACAGTCTGAACAGTAACCTTTTCAAGTAAATTTTCACCCCTTCAACCCATTAAAAAGCTGTGTACTTTTGCTAAACACCATTTGTCAAGAGGCATTAGCAATAGAAGAAGTCATTCTGGATGAGGCTTTCCAGTCGTGTTAACCCCTTACTTTC